>AWWV01007210.1:0-120940 GCA_001974805.1 Corchorus capsularis
ATAAAGGAGCTAGTAGCCCCAATCATGGACACTTCTAAGGTTAGTAACCTTGTTTAGAAATTTTGAGCTATTTCTTTTTAAAACCCATCTTTAATTTTTTTATTAATATCCATGATATTACTTTTCTCTTTGGAAATTGATGAAAATGCAAGCTTATGGTAAGTTTTCCTTGTCAAATTTTTCCAAAGTATGTTGATCTTAGAACTTACATTATTGATTGGAGTGATTTTGTGCATAGTTGATTTGAATTTTATGGTCTTTGTATTTTTACTAGCTTATATTGCATTTGATTAGAAAATGTAGATTAAATTCTTAATTTGTTAGAAATACTTTGTTTTCTAAAATTTGATATCTCTAGTTAATGTTACATAATGTTTGTGGGTATCGTTCTAGTTAAGTAAACCCTCAGGAGACTATAACTCCTCCTTTATAGACGTATAGAGGTTTAAAGGCTTGCGTCACAAGCTAAGTGCCGCCGTACACCTACGAAAGTGGAATCAATATGTTGTTTAGTTTAGGACTAACATTTTTTATTTTCTTAGGATTAACCTTAGTTTGCTAGGGACTAGCAAAGCTTAAGTGTGAGGGAAATATGATCGGACCAAAATTATGCATCTTTTTATGGTCATTTTCTTATGCTTTTAGGGTATTTTATGCTTGATTATGCCTTATATTTGGTATATTTGTGTTTATAGGTGTTAAAGTGAAGAAAAGTGCAAAATCACCATTTTTGTATCTTTTTGGAACCTTTTTGGATGATTATTTACACAAATATTTTCCAGGGATATTTTGGATGAAGAATGAAGCCAATATATTCGTGATTGAAGAGTGTCAAGATGTGTCATAGCACTGGAGTACATGGGTCGCGAGGCAAACCACATGGGGCGCCCAACGCTAGTCGAGACATGCCACCAGCAAGCACATGGGCACTGGCGACATGGGGGCTGAGAGCAACGACCTAGGCGCACAAGCCATCTACATTGGCGCCCAGGGGAAGTCAGGTTGCAGCCATGCGCGCGCCAAGCATGCCATCATGTGTGTCTTCACCTTGAAGCCTCTTCACTTGTTTCCAAATTTGGCGACTTTCTGTATTTTGGCCATAACTTTTCATCCAGAGCTCCGTTTGAGGCGTATGAGTAGTCGTTGGAAAGCTAACTCCAAGATCTACAACTTTCGTGTTTTGGTCGAAGCCCAGTTTTGCCGTTCTCGTGGATAAAAATGCCCCTGAAGTCAGCGGAGAGAAACTGTCCTGGGCCTGTTTTGCGGGATTGATCCAATTAAGCCCAAATTCTTATTTGGACTAGCTTGAAGACTTGGAGAGCAGTCCAGCACGTCATTAGGGTTTGTTTAGCTCTAAATTAGCCCTAAGCCAACACCTATAAATACCCTTAAGTCTAAAACCTTAGGAACATATCACAACATAGAAAATGATCATTTCTCAACCCTAGTTTTCTAGGTCCTGCGCCGTCAAGGAGAGGGAGGAGGTAGCCGGCCTCCAAGTATTGTAAGTCTCTCATGGATTGCTTGCAATCCATGAGTAGCTAAACTTTTATACTTCTTTTCCTTAGGTACTTTTGATCAATGAATTATTGGTGAGACTTTTGTTCTTAATAATTTGAGTTTTTTTCCATTTGAATACGTTTCTTATCTCTATGCTTCATCTTATGTGTTCATACTTTGATTGATTTGGTGCGCAACATATCTTGAGATTTATGAATGCTATAGTTAGATTCAAGTAGCTTGAGTCAAGCTAAAGTTGGTCCAAGTAACAGTTGTAATTTTAGGAGTCTTAGGTTCAATGGGATATCAAACCTTGTTGAAATCTTTAGGCCGAGATGGAAATTGACGTAGGCAAGTTTGGTATTGATTTATCATGCATGTGGATTAATAAAACTTAATGCTTGTTATATGAAGGGCTGAAACCATAGATTATAACATTTGAGGTTAATTGTCAGCGAGATGCGGGTTAATCTTATTAGCATGTTGGAATTAGCATTACGTCTGTTCCTATACCAATTATTCAAATGGAGTTGTTTAAGATATTAAGAGGATTACTTTGTTTCAATGAAAGTTGATGTCTACGTCTTAGGTTATATACCGATTTGGAGTAATTTATGATTCTTAATTGATTGCAATCTAAGCCAAATTTATGTTTAGTGTCTATGATCCATGATTCACTTGATCACAGTAGTTACCTAAAGGACAAGAAGTATGTTTTTATTCATTGTTTTTACTAAACTTTATTTTAAATCTTAAGTTTAGATATCTTTTAATTGTTTTCTAGTTTAATTAATCTATTTTCAAAAACCCAAAAAATATCTTTTCTAGGTTAGAATTTCTTCTGTAAGATTTAACTTTGATTCGTACCTTCCATGTGGATTCGACCCCTACTTGCCCTAGCTAAGTAGTTATTCTATTTGTTATTGGTTTGTGGGGAATTTATCTTGTGATTTGATCAACGACCGATCAATTTCTGCACCATACTGCTTCGCTACACTTGGTTGTTCACCCCTTTCGCTGCACCGAGCTTTGGAACCTTCCTAATTTCGAAATTTTAGTAATTAAATGTAATAATTATCACATTTAAAGGGTCAAAACATGCTGATTATGTGGCTGATTGGGTTGGTTAGGATTTTCCTGATTTAAGAGATTTTAATCAGAATTTGAAATCAGAGGATCAAGATGAATCAGGAGGGAATTAATCTCAGCCGTTGGATCATCCTAACCCTAGCAAGCCGCCCCCTATATAAGGAGGCAGCCTCCAACGTTTTGAAACACATCAACTCTTCAACAAAACAGCCATTCATCTCTTCCAGGGAAAAAACTCAGACTCCTGGTTTAAAACAACTCTTCCCAGTGAAAAATCAACAACTAAGCTCCGCGCTTTCAATCTTTTCAAGCCCCTGTGCTTTCAAATCTCTCTTGTGAATCAAGTTCTCACTTGATATTTTTATTTTATTAATCTTGTCAACCTTGTTCTTACAAGTTCTCTTCTTGTATTTACTTGTTTGTTGCAATCAATCAACAACTCTTTGTCATCTCTCGCAATTGAATCAAGAAAATAAACTTTTCCACAGCATTTCTTATGTTTTCTAAGTCTAGAATCAATGATTTAAACACATTTGTGTGACTTTGATTCAGGATCTACAAATCGTTTGGTTTATTTTATGTTGCTGCACTTCAAGCAATCATTTAATTTTCACTACACCTTTCATCTCATTTTTACAACAAAAATGAACTTTTATTTTCCTCACATCCTTTTATCAATTTTTGGTAAAAATTGATTGGCACGCTCGATACCCTTTCACCAAGATCTCCAAAGAGATTTTTTGGCGCGAACAGAATTAGTTCGAACTTTGCTTAAAATTTAGGCCTACTACTGAAACACTTATGTCATGTACCTAATGATGATTAAAATTAAAAGGGAGATTTTTTTATCATGGGATTCCGATGGCATACAAAAGTTCTAAGTGTGAAATACTATACTCATATAACACCGATCGATGAAAATGAAATGACATTGACTTTGTTGAAATAAAAATGAAAAATGACATTGACTTTTGATGGTAAATTGTTGTTTTTAAGAAGGAAAGAATAGTGGTATTTTGATGTGTTTTATAAAATAATTTTTTTTGTTTCACTCTTAACTCCATATATATATTTAGTTACCAATTACCAATTTTTTATGTTTTATTTTCAAAAGATAAATAAATAGTGCAATGCCAATAATCCAATGACCTTTTATCGAAAGAGGTGAGGATAGCATACATTGTTGATACCTCAAAAAATGATATTTCCTTCTCCGCTGTTTCTCTCCCCTCCCCAAGTTTTCTTCAGTGAGAGTCCTCTCTTGTCATGGTACAAGTTTCTTCCCTCAAAATCTGTGTGATTTCTTAACGTTTTGGATTCAAATCTTCAGAATCGTTATCCTTTTTTCCAATTTCAAATTCAAATTGGGACTCCAACTGATGGCTATGTTAGGGTTTCATATCCATCTCACTCTTTCATCTGGTTTTATGGTTATCCTATCTGTTTGGATTTTCTTGTGCAAAATTCATTCTTGATTTTGTGTTTGTGTTCTACTTTCCTGCCATGGCTTGTACCCTCTGAAACCTTTGCTCCCAATTGTCTCTTCAAGAGGATGAACAGTCAAATGTTTCAACCAAAATGGTCATCTCAATAGATTGGATCAATGAGCCTAAGGGGGCAATTTCTTGGTTCTATTTGTTGGGGAAGCTGTTGTTAGGGGCCAAAATGGGGATGATCCAAGGCCCACATAGCCCACCAAGCATACTCAAGGTTGGGTCATTTATTCCCTCATATTTATATTTCTTGTATCCCTAAGGGAATTTCTCTCTGCCCAAAGTCCCCAAGCACATATATAAAACAGGGCAACTCTCTCTAAAAGTACTCAAGCACATATATAACACAGAGGCATCTATACCAAAGTCCACAAGCACATAACATAGAGGCAACTATTTAACCAAAGTCCCTAAACACATGTAACAATAGGGCAATCTATCAAAGGTGATAAAACCCAAAGCACATATAACACATTGGTCACCTCCTTTACATGGCAAAGGTCCATAGCACATGTAACACATTGGACCTTGCCACTCCATTACTTCTTTTACATAGCAATAGCCCATAGCACATGTAACACACTGGGCCTTGCTACTTTACTATCTCTTTCAGGCTCAAATGCATAAACGTCGGGGCCCTTACCACCGCACCAACTATTCAAATGGCATAAAGACAAAGAGCACAAAATCCAGTCTCCTGCTGGTGACGTGACAGAGCTCACTACTACGGAAAGCATCTTTAGGAAGTATTTTACTTAATTCAAATTTCCATACATTTATCTATTTATGGCAGGAGATCAGTGCTAATTAATAATAATCACAGGACACAACACATAAACGTTGACCAAGCCCACGACAGGAAAACACATGGAAGCGTGGCTTGGCGGCATTAGTAGAAGGAATATGCTCAGAACCCATTATTGTGATGCAGCATCTGCTTGGAAGTTGTTCCTAATTACAAAAATGGCAAAAGAGCAGCAGAAAGTGGAATCAGAACAAACCAGTTGACTTTGGGAAAAAAACCCAACGCACTCTGCTGAGGAAATTTGACTTTCCAACAGCGACGCTTACTCACCTAAGGCAGACTCAATTCAAAATCATGGAAAGCACCATTGTTAGCACACTCAAATTGGAAGGTTCTCTGTCATAGACCCAAAGGCTATTCACTGAATCAGCAAAAAGCAAGGCCAAACAGACCACCGGCAAAGACTCCGATCGGGCAAAAGAATGACTATAAATGGTGGCTTCGAGATCAGAACGAAGGAGTTTTTTTTTCCCATGAGAGAGCACAAGCACAAGACATACCTCAAGAACACCATCTCTGTCTAACTCTAAACTCTCCACAACTCTCAACACTACACAAGAACCGAGTTCTTCCCAAGAATTCACAACTATTCTCTACAACAATCAATTAGCCATTATCAGATCGAGTCTCTCTTGTTTAAATTGGTGTTTTTTTCCCCTCTATCGAAAAGTCTGTGTTTTGATTCCATTTTCTCACATGTATTCTTTATTCTTTCTTCCAATACCCACCTTTCATTTGTCTCCCACAAATTTGAGAAAGTAATAAAAGTCTGTGATTCATTTTATAGTGGGTATTTTGATTACAAAGCTATTTTTCTATATTTTTCCGTCCTTCTCAATTCCTCTTGTCGACATTGAGAAGTGAATTATTTTCCCTGAAATTACCTTAGGAAAAGTTTTATTTCTCCATCTATTTCATCATTAGGCGCCGTAGGAAGTCTCACTCAGCTACAACAGAATTTCTTTGAATCTCATTATAGAGTTATTTTCTCATCTTTTCATCTTACTCAGTTCCTCAGGGGCAAGAGTTACTTTTGCGGCTGCAAGTCTCATCCAATCACCGCGGGATTTCCTAATTACTTCTTTCCGCCATCTTCAGAAGCCCACTTCTTTTTCTGGGAAGTTGGGGTCGGCTAGGATCCACTCATTGAGTTGGGCTAGGCCTACAATTCACACAAAAAGGCTCCCACAACTGTTTTCTTAGAAGCAAGCAAACGTGGAAGGGTTGTGAATTGCAATGTTCCAAGCATGGAAGCCTGAAATGGGTTTGCGAGCAAAGGCGGTTGGGGACAATTTGTTTTTGTTTGAATTTGAGGATGGGGTTGATAAGGATTGGATTTTGGTTTCACAACCATGGCCGTTTCAATGGTCCTTGCTTCTTCTAAGTGATTATGATGGCTACAAGTTGTCGAAACGAACGGGTCCGGGGGACCCTGCCGAAACGACTTTGGAATGAAAGGAGTCGCCACTAATCTTTTTTTTTTTTGCTTAGGTGTGATTAGCCACCTACTGATTTCTAGACCTAATGGACCATGCTTGACGACGGACACACTAAGTCTAATACTACGGTCTGCGTACCAAAACCCGAGTGCGGGAGTCGGTTACGTGTGGGGAAGAATTAGCACCCCCACAATGGCTGTCGAACGACGGTACCTCTAGTCTAATCTAGATCTAACGGGTTTAATATTTTAACGGTTGCTTTTAGTCCTTAATCTTAATTATTATAAAAGGGTTATAAAAGAAAATGAAATCATTTTTTAAAACCCATGTCGAGAATTCGAAGAATGTGATCGAACTACCGTCGATCAATTCCGTTTCGATTCTCTTTCACTATCTATTCTCTTGTTGAATCTTCCGCACCGGGAAGAAATTTTGAATATGCTGTGATAAAACTTTTTCTTTTTGTTTTTAAAATCTTTTATTTTTCCTTGAAAATATCCGTTTTAATTCCCCTAAAATGGGCGAGAAAACCTTCTCTTTTTATCTTTTGGGAAAACTTTTTCGTCTTTTATTGATTACTAATCTTGAAACTAACCCTGATTTGAATCTTGAAAACCACTGTTTAAGTCTTAAAAACTCTTGATTACCAATTTTAATTATTTTTGAAAATTGATAAGAGAACATGGTTCTTTTGAAAACATTTTTTTTTTGGCAAAAACCCGTTTTTATTACATCTTTTAATTTTTCTGATTTTTCCATTTTTTTTTCATTTTTCTTTTCATTCTTCTTCTTTTTCTAATTTCAACCTAAATATTATCTAATGCAGGTATGAAATGATGAATGCAAAGTCCGGTTTTATTAGTTGATTAATAAAAAGGAGTTTACTTGAATTGACTCTCACGAACCTAGCCCGGCCCTCCAGAGATATTCGTGAAAACCAATCAATCTCGGGGAGAAATCCCGAGAAGTCGTGCTCCTGCACCTTTACTAGAGACTTGCCCGTCATAGCTAAAAACACCCCTTTTTTAATCAAAGCAGATAAAGGTGACATGAGATGCAAACAATTATAATTAATGACAATTAAACATGATATGCATGTGATTACTTTCTACTTTACTTATCTACTAAATTACTAAATTATTACAAATCCCAAATAAAAATAAATAAATAAATTGAAAGCTAAGGGCGAATTGGACAATTCTGGGGACCACTCTGCACACTAATGAAAACAGTTAGCAAATTTAAGAGGCATTTAACACAAATGGAAAACCGATAAATCAAACACCCAATTACACAATCCTAACATAAGTCTCTAAATAAAGGATCAAACTAAACAAACTTGACATGAGAAAATTAAATCTTTCTAATAACTAACTTAAACCGAAGAGAAAAAAAAAACAAATCTCTAACCAAAGATTTAATTTTTAAGTAAATATTAATCCAAATTAATTCATCAATTCCATTCCAAGTCACTTCAAATTTAAAAAGTCAAATCCTTTATCTCAAAGTAGCATTTTTAAACTAAAATTAGCTCAAAAATGGCTTTTAAACTTCCAAGCTAATTTTAGTTCAAAAAATTTAAACTTTAAACTAAAGTTTTGATTTTTCCAATTAGAAGAGTCTCTAAATGGGATCAATGAACCATTTTGAATTAGTATGAACCTAAAAAGATTCAAACCATTAAACCCAAACGTCAATTCTAAGTTGACTTTAACACAAAAGCTTAAACTTTAACAATTATTAATCATTTTCAACTAAAGATTCCATCTTCAAACTAAATACATCCTAAATTTAAACAAATGAGCACTTAAACCCTAAGGTCCATTTATTCACCATCAAAGATTAACAAACACAATAATATAAGCCACTTTTAACAAATTACTTAAGATTTTAATATGAGATTAAAAAGCTAGGATTTTTACTTAGATTTAACATGGAAAAGTTTACTCAAGGCTAAAAATGATTTAAACCTATCAACTTTATCATAAAAATAAAACAATCAGGTCTTAAGTTGAAAATAACCAACACAAGCAAGCCTCAAATTGGAACCATCAAACACAATCTCAAATAGCAGCTAATTAAACGAAGAGGATTAAATTGAAGAAATTGAAAGAGGGACTTACAAAACGGCGTCGTTTGGTCTCCTTTTCCCTTTTAATCTGACAACTTCTTCTTTTTCTCTTTTCTCCTCTCCTTTCTCTGCTTTGATCCGCCTCAAACCCTAAGTTTCGGTCCTTGTTTCTTTTAGGCGATAAAGCAGAGCTTGCTTTTCCTCTCCCTTCTCCGAGAATCACCACAGGAACCCTTTTTCCCACGAATCAAACCGACTCTCACAGATTATGAACCAACCTTCTGATCCGCTTCTCTCTGGCATATCTTTGCCAAAGTCTCCTCTGAATTTCGGCCAAACCACCGATCAAACTCCATAATATCAACCTCCGCACCCATGTTTCTTATCTACCCAATCAATTTCCTGAAAAACCTTTCAATTTCGAAAGCCCCAATTTTAGAGCATCAAGAACCCTAGCTTCAACCAAGAGAGAATAGGAAAGTTTTGACAGAAGGAGAGAGTCCAAGAGAGAGAAGAGAGAACTCTTCGAGAAGAGAGTCTCCATCTGTTTTATTTTGTGAATGAGAGAATGAAGCTTGAGTCTTTTTCTTTTTGTGTGTTCATCGAAGGGAGAAGATTCTTTTTCAGAGAGTAACCATGAAAAACCAGTGAGAGCATCCTTTCCTCTAGAGAGAGAGTGATAGAGACTGAAGAGAGAGATCCCAGAGAGAGAGAGAGAGAGCCTTCCCTCTGTAGAGAACGAGAGAGTGAGTTTGAGCGAGTCAAGAGAGAAAAACAGTGCCTTTCGAGGATGAGAGAAAGCTCAAGTTTTTGATCCAACCGAGAGAGTGAAAACTGGTGAAGGAGAAAAAATGAGAGAGTCTGTGATTTCAGAGAGAGAGAAAATTCCCAGAAATGTTGAGAGAGAGTGAGGTGAGAGCTTCTGAGAGACTGTGCGAATTGTTTTTTTCATGAATCGAGATCCCTCTTTCAGATAAGGATTCCCCTTGATCGAGACAAAAACAACCCTATTTTTATGGCTATTTTATTATGATTTTGGATCTATTTATGCTCTAATATGCTTTATTTTGGTGATATTTGTGTTTTTAATCTTTATGAGATGAGAAATTAGAAATTGTTAATTTTCACTACTTTTGGAGCTATTTTGATGACTTTTTACACAGATATGAGCAAAGTAATTTTGAGTATAGATTTGGAGATGCGAAGTTCATGTTTTGAAGATTTCTTGAAGATAATTTGAAGATTTGAAGATCATTGAAGAATTATTTCAAGGAATAAGAATTGAAGATTGGAGCTTATTTGCAAAGGATTGAAGCCAAGCCCAGAAGAAGCCCGCAAGTTAAGGATTTTTGGATAATTTATATGGGATTATATTCAGTCCATATAAGTCCATAATTGGAATTAAAATCCCAATTTATAGGCTTAATATCCAAGGGAATATCCAAATCCCGTAATTTGCCGTAACTAGTCCTATTTGGAGTAGGAAATGACGCAGTCTCGGTAGAAAGGCCATAACTTTCTGCTCAGATGTCCGTTTTAAGCCCATGAGTACTTGTTGGAAAGCTAACTCCGAGATCTACAACATTCTTTTTGAAGTCCGAAGCCCAATTCTGCTGTTTTCAAGCCCGAATCTCAAGTCGAAGTTTCTGCAGAAATCCAGAAAATTCCAGAATCCTATTTTGACTTGGATTCTACTCTAAGAAGACATCTAATCCAACTTGGAGTCTAAGGCAGCTCTAAACCGCCCTACCTATATTCTTCCACTATAAATAGCCACCTTAGGTCTAGATTTTGAATGTAATTTTTATTCTCATAAGATATATTGTTTAGTTGAAGATTTGGAGGAGAAAAACCTAGGAGCCGCCGCCCCCTTCTCTTCCTCATCCATAGATAAGTTCTCTTCTTCTTATTTGTGGATGCTCACTCAATTCATGAGTGAGTAATCCTTTTCTTTTCTCCAATGTAGAATTTAATTGATCTCTTGACTATTATCATGGTGAGATTTTGTGCTTATATATGAGAATTGTTTAGGGTATTTCTTAGATCTCTGTTTTAATCCTATGTTGCTTGTTTTGATGGGTTGGAGTCGACACTGCCTTGATAAATTAGATTAACATTAGCTAGATTAGATCTAGAATTAGAACCTCAGATTTAATTTTCTTAATTGCTTTCTTAGTTAATTTTGTAGTTTGTTAGATTTAATTTTAAACTCTTTTCCAAAATTCTCTATTTTATTTTGTTTTAAGAAAAAGAATAATAACCAATTTCTCTGTGGGTTCGACCCCTACTTGCCCTAACTATTCTTAGTTAGTAATTGTTGGGATATTTATTTTATGGTCATTGACGACACGATCATAATTTTGGCGCCATTGCCGGGGAAATTGTGTTTTATTTTCTTTTTCTTTTTCTTTTCTATTAGATTTGCACTTGATCATCTTTGTTTTGCAAAAAAGATCCAATGGTGCAACCACAAACGTTACGGGAGCTGAACTTCAACAGTGAGATGCCGCCACTTTGCATTGATTATCTTACTTTGGATATCACTTGCAAATTGCCGTCAGCAGTAATCCATAAGATGCCTACTTTCCAAGGAAAATTTCATGAGAACCCTCATGAACATCTAAATAACTTCTTTATCAACTGTGCTACCATCACCGGGATGCCTCAAGAGGAAGCAAGACTTCGAATTTTTCCTTTGACATTAGAAGGAAAAGCGAGAAACTGGTTCATAAGTCTGCCATCAAAATCCATAAATTCTTGGAAGAAAATGGAGGCAGTATTTTTGAGCAAGTTTTTCCCGGAAGCAAAGCGTGCAGATGTCAAAAAGAAAATCACTTCTTGTCAACAACAACGTGGCGAGAAGTGGCATCAATACTGGGAAAGATACAACGAGATCTGTGCAAGCTGCCCTTACCACAACCTGAGTGAAGCACTTTTGATCCAAAATTTCTATGATGGATTACTCTATGACGATCGAATGTATATTGATTCTACAAGTGGAGGAAGCTTTACACTCAAAACACCGGAGGAAGCAAGGAAGCTGCTCAACACCATGACAGAAAACATCCATCAATTCAGTACAACAAATTCATCAGCAAAGGAGCCTGAACCAGAATTTCTTCAAGGGATCAATGATCGTTTTGATAAAGTCAATTCGGCCATTACTTCCTTGACCAATTTAGTTCAACAACTAGTTTTGAATCAAGTAGAGAAACAACACCAAAACCATCAAACACACTTGTATTCAAATCTAGGTTGCACTAATACGCAAGCGGGAATTAATGCTATTGAAGAAACTCAACATTGGTGTGCACAAAAGATGGAATTGCTTGATGTTTTAGCCCCACCTGCGATATCTTCACCACCAGCATTTGTTTTCCCTAATGTGTCTGATGAACCAATGCAAGGAGATGAGGAGACCACAACAAAGAGCAACTTACCTGCTGCACCACCAAAAGCTGATCAAATTCAATCAGAAGACGAATGGATGAAGGAGATGCGAGCTAAGTATGATCCACTACCATTCCCTCAAAGGTTTGCACAACAACTTAATTCACTCCGGAAACTAGAGGTAAACATTCCAATGGTAAATGAGATGGTAAAAGTACCAAGGTATTCTTCTTTTCTCAAAGAATTATGCATCAATAAAAGAAAGCATGCTGAAAAATATGCTTTTATGAATGAGAATATATCTGCTGCATACCAAAGAAAATTGCGACATAAATGCTATGACTTAGGATCTTTTTCTATTCCATGCAATATAGGAAAGAATAAGGTGGACAATGCCATGTGTGAATATGGATCTTTAATTAATATCATGGCTTATTCTATCTATAAGCAATTAGGAATAGAACCTCTGCTTGAAACTGATCTTACTATTCAATTTGCTGATAGAACTAACCTTTATACATGAAGGTTTAGTTGAGAATGTTTTAGTGCTAATAGGAGATTTTGCTTTTCCTACAGACTTCTATGTCCTGAAGATGAGTAAAGATGATCTATATCTACCTCAATTGCCACTGCTGTTAGGAAGACCGTTTCTAACATTAGCAAGGATGAAGTTCGATGCACAAGATGGAACAATCAGCATGGAATTTGATGGGAAGCCAATTACATTCAATATTAATGAAGCCATGAAAGCCCCTGCTGAGATCCATTCTATCTTTGCTATTGACACAATTGATGCCTGCTCTGAAGAAGTACAATCGCTTCACCATGAAGATAAACTTGAATTGGTCCTTACAAAGAATTTGGATGAAGAAGAAATCAAGGAAGCAGAAGTCCTGATGCCTGAAGATGTAGTGGAAACCATCAGAGATTTGGAGACACTTCTTGCTGTTGAAGAAAAGGAATCGGTTTCCTATGTCCAATTGGAAACGACGCCTAAGCCTTTACCATCCATCATTCAACCACCTGAAGTCAAGCTGAAACCACTTCCTGAAAGCCTGAAGCATGTTTTCCTTGGAGATAAAGATACCCTACCTGTTGTTATTTCAAGTAAATTGAATGATTTACAAGAATAACAACTAATCAGAGTTTTTAAGGAGTACAATGAAGCCATTGGATGGACCGTAGCTGATATCAAAGGAATCAGTCCTACTATATGCATGCTTAGGATTCGACTTGAAGATGATGCAGTAGCCGTTCGACAACCACAAAGAAGACTGAATCCAAACCTCGCTGCAGTTGTCAAAGAAGAAGTTCTTAAATTACTTGGAGCTGGTCTCATTTATGCTATATCAGATAGTAAGTGGGTCAGCCCTGTCCAAGTAGTTCCAAAGAAGTCTGGATTCACCATCGTAGAAAACAAGGAAGGAGAGCTCATTCCTCAAAGACTGCAGAATGGATGGAGAGTGTGCATCGACTACAGAAAGCTGAACTCTGCCACGAGGAAGGACCATTTTCCACTACCGTTCATAGACCAGATGTTGGAGAGATTAGCCTGCAAATCCTACTATTGTTTTCTGGATGGGTATTCTGGATACTTTCAGATTCCAATTGCACCTGAAGATCAAGAGAAGACCACCTTTACATGTCCTTTTGGTACATATGCCTACACAAGAATGCCTTTTGGTTTATGCAATGCACCTGCAACTTTTCAAAGGTGTATGATGAGTATATTTCAAGATTATGTGGGGGATAAGATGGAAGTATTCATGGATGATTTCACAGTCTATGGAAATAGCTTCAATCATTGCCTTAATAATCTAGAACTCATCTTGAAAAGGTGTGTTGAAACCAAATTGGTATTGAATACCGAAAAGTGTCACTTCATGGTAGAACAAGGCATTGTTCTAGGCCATGTAGTATCCAAAGAGGGATGCAAGTCGACAAAGCCAAGGTTGATATTGTCCAGATCTGCCTTATCCAACATGTGTAAAAGATATCCGTTCATTCTTAGGCCATGTTGGGTTCTACAGAAGATTTATCAAGGATTTTTCAAAGATCTCAGCACCAATGTGTAGATTACTTCAGAAAGATGTAGAGTTTGAGTTTGGAGATGATTGCAAAGAAGCATTTGACAAACTGAAGACTGCCCTCACCACCACTCCAATTGTGAAGCCACCTGATTGGAAACTACCATTCGAAATCATGTGTGATGCAAGTGACGTCGCTATTGGAGCAATCCTAGGTCAGAGAGTTGACAAGGTACCTCATGTTATCTATTATGCTTCAAGAACTTTAGATTCTGCTCAGAAGAACTACACCACCACAGAAAAAGAGATGCTTGCCGTTGTCTTTGCTTTGGAGAAGTTTCGACCATACATCTTGGGATCTAAAGTGATAATCTACTCCGATCATGCTGCTTTGAGATATCTTATGTCAAAGAAAGAATCAAAAGCTAGGCTTATGCGATGGCTTTTGTTATTTCAAGAATTTGGTATCGAAATAAGGGATAAGAAAGGAGCAGAAAACGTCGTTGCTGATCACCTAAGTAGAATTGAAAGCAAGGAAGAAGAAACTGCAATCAATGAAGCACTACCCTTTGAAGACCTCTTAGCCGTTTCTCAAGTTCCTTGGTATGCTGATATAGTTAACTACTTAGTTACTCGCCGCCTACCTCCAGATCTTAGCAAGTGGAAGAAATTGAAGGTCATAAGTGATGCCAAGTATTACTTATGGGATGATCCATATCTATGGAGACATGGATCTGATCAAGTCATGAGAAAATGTATTCTAGATCATGAAGTCCAATCAGTTCTGAAGTTCTGCCATAGCTCTGAATGTGGAGGCCACTTTGGACATAAGAAGACCACGAGAAAGATTTTGGATTGTGGATTCTATTGGCCTACACTCTTCAAAAGACTCTTATGAACATTGCAAGACTTGTCCACGCTGTCAGAAAGTTGGAAGTATATCGAAAAGAAACCAGATGATTCAATCTCCTGTAGTCGTTGTTGAAATCTTTGATATATGGGGAATTGATTTTATGGGACCTTTTCCTCCATCAGATAAGAAGAACTACATCCTTTTTAGCTGTGGACTATGTTTCTAAATGGGTAGAAGCTATAGCTACGGAGAAGGATGATGCAAAGACAGTAGTCAAATTTATAAAGAATAACATTCTTTATAGATTTGGGATTCCAAGAGCCCTCATTAGTGATCGTGGAACTCACTTTTGCAACAAGATTGTACAATCACTGGTTGAAAAATATGGAGTTAGCCATAAGGTATCTACTGCATATCACCCTCAAACCAGTGGTCAAGCTGAAATATCTAATCGACAAGTAAAGCTAATTTTGGAGAAAACAGTCAATGTTCAAAGAAAAGATTGTAGTATGCGACTAGGAGATGCTTTATGGGCCTATCGTACAGCTTATAAGACACCTCTAGGTATGTCCCCTTACAAAATTGTGTTTGGAAAGCCATGCCACCTACCTGTGGAGATAGAACACAAAGCATGGTGGGCAGTTAAGCAATGCAATCTTAACTTTGACAAAGCTGGAATTCAAAGGATGTTACAATTACAAGAGCTTGAAGAAATAAGGAATGAAGCCTATGAGAATTCAAGGATTTATAAGGAAAAGACAAAAGCCTTACATGATCAAAGGATATTAAGGAGAACATTCCATGAAGGTCAAAAGGTTTTGTTATTCACAAGCTCAATAAAAGGATTCCCTGGAAAATTAAAATCAAGATGGGGTGGTCCTTTTGAAGTTGTGAAAGTATATCCTAATGGGTCCGTGGATATTTATAGCCCAACTAAGAAAACTCAGCACAAGGTCAATGGACAAAGACTTAAGCCTTTCTTTGAGCCATTATCAGTAGATTTGATTGAAGAAATTGAGTTGGAAGAACCAATTTATCATCCAACTTAAGAATTTAAAGAAAGAGAAAGTCAAGCTAATGACTTTAAACAAGCGCTTGTTGGGAGGCAACCCAATTATAATTTAAATTTTTAGTTTTAGATTTTATGAATTTTCTTCATTAAATTGGAGAGAATTTATCCAAGGAGTAAGAAGTACCAAGCATTAAGCCTTAGACCATGCATAACCGGTTGTAGCTCGGTTAGTAGGCTAAGCATGGCCAGCCATGGCTCGGCATTACCGTGCCATCTTCATGCCACTGCTCGGCTAACACCGAGGCAGCTACCATGCATGGTCGGTAATGGCTCAGCATTACTGCACCATGCACCAACTGAGCCATGTCGCGCCTCCCCCAAGCTCGGCAGCATCGTTACCAAGCTAGGCCATGTCTCGTGCCATAACCCGAGCCATGCAGCAGTTCATTCCAGCCTAGGCCACTCCTTGGCCATGCCACGCTCCATCCCGGATAACCAAGCCACAGCCCGCGCATTGCCCAGGCCATGACTCGGCCAGCACCGCCCCAAGGTCAGACCGAGGCAGCACTAGCAATAGCAGCGCGCGTGCCACTGCCAGGCCCTACTTGGCTTTGATCTGCCCCGCACCAGGCCATGTCCCGACCAACCTAGGAGATGTCGCGCCAAGTCCATGCCAACCTAGGAGTAATGTGTTCCTAAACAAGGTATGTTTTCTTACTTTTTACTCTAACTAAAACCTCTTAGACTTAGGACTTGATCACTATATAAAGGCACTCTACCCCTCTTCTTTATTCATCAACGCAAGAAGTAAAATTTGAGAAGCAAAGTTTCGGTTATAGCTATTAGCAAAAGTCGACTAGAGTAAGAATTTAGGAGGAAGAAATCATCATCATCGACTTAAGGAAGCAAGTCGACAAGAAGGTCAAGTCGACATCCTCAAGTCAACTATTCATCAACAACAAGCAACACAAGCCCAATTCTTCTTCCATCCCACTTGAAGATGTCGATGATACTAGCAACTACTTCCATGAATTTTGAAGTTCAATTCAAGAATTTTAGGAGGCAATTTTATCAAGCTGGAGTTTCTCAATTTGGTTCCAAATTTCAAGGAAGTTTTCTTCGTCAAGATTGCCATGAACTCTTGAGCATGATATCGTTGCTACCTAAGGAAGATGTTGAAGCTAAGCCCGGATTCAAAGCTAGGATGATTCATCAATTTCTTTGGGACAAAGCTAGTAAGTCACATGAAGCTGTTATGAGATCAAAGGAAAGAGCTGAAAAGGAGTTTGAAAAACGATTCCACCCCTATGGAAATCGGTTTTCTCAATCAAGGTATTTCAATGGAAGGATTAAACCTCAAGTTTCCTCTTGGAACAAGCCTTTACCTATGCCAAGGATTGATGGGTATCGCACCAAGCCCTATAGGCCACCCTATAGGCCTCCTATGCGATGTGCCCCTTTTCCTCAAAGGTTAGAAGATCCTTATTATGCTTCTTCATCTAATAAACCAAGGATTGCACCAATTGCTACTGTTTTTACTCTGGAAGAATTGAAGGAGAAATCATCCACTCCAATTGGACCAAAGGATCCATTGCAAGAGGAAGGACAAGGTGAAGATAATGTCATAATTATTGCTCCTGATTCTGAATCCAGTGATGCTTCTAGTGATGAGAATAAAGAAGAGGAAGAGGAGGTGAATCAAGAGAAGGAAAATATGGAAGAAATTCATCCTTTCTTGGTTCAATTAAAGGATATTAATGACCAAGTTGCTAGTTTAAGAGAGGATTTTGATAATATAATTGGAAATTTTGATAACCTCTTCAATTTATTGGAGAAGGCTATTCCAAAACCAATTTAGGTTTAGAATTAGGTTTTTAATTTTAAGTTTATGTTTTCTAGATTTCGGTTTTTATTTTTAAACATCTTAGGATTAGTTATTTAAGTTTATGCTTTATCTTTAATTTTCCTTTATCTTATGTCTTTATTTTTCAAGTTTCATTAATAAACTATCTAGTTTTATTTTCCTATTACTTTAATTTTTATTGTCTTTTTGAGCAATTCTCTTCATCAAAGCCGCCCAGGTATGTTTTCATGAACCTTAACTCTTTATTTTTGGTAAGCTATTTCGCATGCTTTGATTTCTTGATTGCTTTTCCATTGAGGACAATGTGAATTTTAAGTGTGGGGGGGTGAATACTTGATAGGGTTATTATTTGATAATTGAGTCATATGATAGTTTTTACATGAGTTGCATGAGAACCTACGATAAAATTTGATTGTTTATGGATTGATCTTTTATTCCCCAATTTTTGAAAATTTTTCGAAACGATTGATTTTTGAAGTACTAAAAATTTGATGATTTTTCAAACTATTTGATTTTTCATGCATATATTGAGTTATTTATTTGATTATGATTGATGAATGCTTAGAATTTTTAGTCATGCTTTATTCATTGATTGATTTATAGCAAGAAGATTTGATTTCTTAGAATTAGGTATAATTGAAGTTTGTGATATGATCTTATTATTCATTGCTTTTATGATTATCTATTTCTAGAACTTGTGTTGAATCTTGATTGAAGTTACAATTAAGAAAGCATGCTATTATGTGTCAAGAATAAGTGCGGGGACTATCTATATAAAGGGTAATTAAAAAATTATTTATTTTCTAAAACGAAGTGTTTTCATGCAAGAGGAGTAGAGATATCTTCTGCCTTAAAATTTAAAAATTTGAATTTTTGAAACCCAATTTTGTTAATTGATTGTTGAAAGTGTAAAAGGGGTAGATTAAGCCCTAGAACGGTAAATTTATCTAATTGAGGTAATTTAAGATTTAAATCACCAAGCTATCCAAGGTTTTCATGATTATTAGATATCAATGATCCATGTTATTTATGTCAAGAGGGAGATTAATTCTATGTTGGAGGGTTTTCTTTAATTATTTTTTTTTCTCAATTTATTCTCTGCTTTTTAATTAATTGTGTTCTTTAATTTTCTTGATTGCTTTCTTAGTTAATTTTGTAGTTTATTAGATTTAATTTTAAACTCTTTTCCGAAATTCTCTATTTTATTTTGTTTTAAGAAAAAGAATAATAACCAATTTCTCTGTGGGTTTGACCCCTACTTGCCCTAGCTATTCTTAGTTAGTAATTGTTGGGATATTTATTGTATGGTCATTGACGACACGATCACCCCTCCTCTGCTCTGAGCTGTATTTTCCCTTCTTATCCTCTCCAATTTCCGTTTTTCCTTTCCCCCTTTCTTCGCTAACAAATTTTGTCTCTTCTGCAGCTAAATTCACTGAACCTGTAGTGAGCTGGCACAAGCGGAAGCGAGTTAAGAGAATTTCTCTTCAGGTAATTTCTGCTTCTATTGCCTATTTTATCTATATTTGCCATTTATCACTGATTCCACTGACTTTATGGACTTGATTGGTTTGACTCTGATCATGTGGCTTTGCTGCATTGTTATTTGTCTTGTCCGATAATTGCTCCACCTGTGTGTGCCACTGATATGCTTGATCACATATAATATTAACCTGCTGCCTTTGATTCCCTAGTTTTACATCTTTGCTGAGTTGGAGAAATGTTGATTTGTTGGACTATGATTTTGACTTGTTAACATGTTCCTATATTCTTGCTCATTTGAATCCCCTGCACACAAGCTCACTATGTAGCAGCAAAATTGGATGCATTTACACTGTTTCACAGCCTAGGGACTTGTATGATTTGGTAAGCAATTCTTGTTGTTTCTATACATTTAGTTGTTTTGCCCACTTGACCACTCTTTTCTCTGTAATTCTCTTTGCTACACATGCTGCTTTGGGCCATCTACTACCTTGCACACACTCTTGACTCTGCAACCCAATTTTGTTTTCAACTTGTCACACTTTGCTATCCCCTTCTTGATCCTATGGAACACCGAATCTTGTTTTCAAGCTTGTTTGTTTGTTTGAGTGGTTGAACTTGCTCTTCTTTGGATTATTCATCTTGCTTTAAGCTTCTGAATGGCTTCCCTTTTGAACGATGACCTTCACCTTCATGTCTAGATATTTACTTATTTATGAATTCTGATGATTTCAATGACATGTTGCCTGAAGCTTCTTTTCTGCATGCATTCATTTCCTCATGGATTCGATGGGATGATGAGGTCTTGTATTCAATCTTGATCCTCTCAATCATTAAAGCCTACAAATAAACTTTCCCCCAGGCTTATTGTGCTCATTTTTGCATGTCTGCTGTAATTCATCATGTAGTTCTTCACTGTTCTGTGCTTTCCGCTCCCTGCTACTTGCTGTTTTCGTGTGAACCCCCATGCTCTTGTCATATCCTCACGTGCAGCCCTGCATAATGAGGTCTTCCAAAAGATTTCAACGCAGGATTGCATGTCTTGTTTAATGATCCTTGCTGGCTTCTAATCTTATGTTTTTGCTTCATGCCATAGACTTGTTGCTGCCTCTTTTTTAGTATATGTCTCATGGCATATTCAACAATTAAATGGTGCTTGTGTCTTTAAGCCTGGGGTATATTTATTGTGCTGTACATTTCTCTTATTTTCCTTCAACTTGCAAGGTCAAGATCCATCGAAAGCTTTTGAGATCGACTCCATCGACTCGAGTGAGGGTAATGCAATTTCTTCATGCGCCGAAGGGAGAAGAAAGGAGAGGCACAAGGATGATTCCAAAGAGAAATACCTTTTATGTTATGGCCCAAAAAAACCTGTAATTGTAAACAAAAACTAAGAGAATAGTGAATGTAAACACACTCTTTATTTTATGTATTTTTGCTTATGTAAATGTATCAAACTGAATACGGCTAATATATTAGAAAGCCCAATATGCCATGTAAGAATGAATTTTCTCCTTGGAATATATTTAAGATTGAATCCAATAATCAAATACCAATGCATGCAACTAAACATATATGACTAATGGGTAAATAAGAATGTTCATGGAGAAAATGACCTGGCTAATGAGAAATGATCATCAATATAACTAATGATTAATGGGAAAATAGATGGACATACTTAAAAAATGAATGAGAATGACAATTGAAAACTAAACTCATTACTAAAAATGATTAAGCTATATGATTAAAGTACAACAAAACTAAATTACTAAATGCATCTAAGCCATGGAATATGCAAAAATGCCTAAAGGTGCAAATTAAGATTCTTTTTTTATTTTTTTCAAATGCAATCTAGATGATTAAAATAAATTAGCTATTCTAAATTAAAAGTTGACTAAGAATGACCAAAATGCCCCTGAATATGCAAATGACCGGAATGCCCTTAGTGTAAAAATGACCAAAACGCCCCTCTGTGACCCTAATGCCAATGAAGAAATTAATTGATTTATATTGGAGGATATAGGACAAAAACGAGTGTCTACAGCTGCCCCTCTTTGTGCGTTTCCTAACTATCGAGAAGTGTGCAAAGAAGTAGTTTGCATACTTTTTGAGAATTAGGAAGTGCGCAAAGATGTAGACACCTGTCTTTATTGTTGTATCCAATGTTTTCTCCTTAATTTTTGAGTGGATCGTCTTCCGATCAGCTTGTTCAAACCGCCTTCCGATTCAATCACAAAGGATTGTCTTGCGAATCAACTTCTTCGAATTGTCTTCCAATTCAATCTTAAAATGACCGTCTTCCGCTTATCCCTCGAACTGACTTCCAATTCCATCTTAAAAGGACAGTCTTCCGCTTATCCTTTGAACTGTCTTCCAATTCACTCTAAAAAGGATTGTCTTCCGCTTATCCTTTGAACTGTCTTCCAATTCACTCTTAAAAGGACCGTCTTCCGCTTATCCTTCGAACTCTCTTCCAATTCCATCTTAAAAGGATCGTCTTCCACTTATCCTTTGAACTGTCTTCCAATTCAATCTTAAAAGGACCGTCTTCCGCTTATCCTTTGAACTGTCTTCCAATTCAATCTTAAAAGGACCGTCTTCCGATTAACTTTCGAGTTGTCTTCCAATTCAATCTTAAAAGGATCGTCTTCCGCTTATCCTTCGAATTGTCTTCCAATTCCATTCTTTAGAAAATCATCTTCTGATTGACTTGAAATATGAGAGAATTGTCTTCCAGCACATTTGAGGAGCTTGTCTTCCAACCAAATTCTAATTCTGAAAATCTCAAAAAGAACCGTCTTCCGATTGACTTCTAAAAATCACTTTCTTGGAAACCGTCTCCCAGTCAAACTCTAAACAAGATCGTCTTCCGATCAACCTCCGAAAATTCTTTGAGAGACCATCTTCCGGTGAACTTCTTAACAAGATCGTATTCCGATCGACTTTTAAAGACTCTTGATAAGCAATCTTCTGGGGTACTTCTTGACTAGATCGTCTTCCGACCAACTTCTGAAAACTCTTGATAAACTATCTTCTGGTGTACTTTTTAACAAGATCGACTTCCGATCAACTTCTGAAAACTCTTGATAAGCCATCTTCTAGTGTACTCCTTGACAAGATCATCTTTCGATCCACTTCTGAAAACTCTTGATAAACCATTTTCTGGTGTACTCCTTGAAAATATCGTCTTCCGATCAACTTCTGAAAACTCTTGATAAACCATTGTTTGGTGTATTTCTAAACAACATCGTCTCCCGACTCACTTTTGAGAACTCTTGATAAACCATTTTCTGGTGTATTTCTAAACAACATCGTCTCCCGACCCACTTTTGAAAACTCTTGATAAACCATCTTCTGGTGTGCTCCTTGAAATTTTCTAAGAAACCGTCTTTCGGATCGTCTTTGATTATCTTTTGAACATTACTTCTTGAGAAAAATCTACTTCTGGTCACTGTCTCTTCTTCATAATTTTGATCTGTTAAACCTCTTCTGACTTCTTCCTTTTTTCTTCTCCATATTTGTTTGAATGCTTTCTCTTGTCTCTGTCATGCTTATTTCAATCCTTGGATCCACCTCCTTCAATCGCTCATGGCTCTGTCTCCTTCCTCTTCTTTCCTCTTCTTTTTAAACTTTCTTTTGTTTCCTCTTAACCCATTTTTTGCTCCCAATTTGTCTGATCTGTGTCTACAAAGCTGCAATTTCTGGTGATTTCCATGTTAGGATATTAACTTCCGTCTTCCTCATTCTAGAGTGCCCCAATGACTTCTTTTTCCAACGCTTCCGAGTTCTTCCATGCCCCAAACGTCTTCTTCTTAATGACTCTGAGTTCCTCTTTCTGCTCTTATAATGAACTTGACTCCTTGTCTTGCAAATTCCTGTTGTGAATGATGATGAAATGTTCTGATTTGTGCATGTATGAATGCCCATGAATGCCTAATGACTAAATGTTGAATCAAAGACGTATCAATTAAGGGAGGTAAAAACAATGCTAACTTCGCTTGTTTTATCCAGTGTCTTTTCGGCGAGCTTCCTTGCTTTAGATCTACCATGAATGACTGGGATTCCATCGCCCCCTTGTTCCGAGGATCAATTTCCTTGTTTCCATCAATGACCTTTTCTCACTGCAAATAGATTAATTCGAAAGTCAAAGTTCAAAAGTTTGTTAATCATGTAACTTAAACTTCTTAGACATGTTATGATTGCAAGTAATGATTTCATAAGACAATGCCCATTTGCCCTTAACAACATCTTATTATTATTTTTTTTTTTGCTAGGTATGCCCCCACATGTTAAACCATTTTCGAAATTGGTGACTACCACTTGTAAGACTATCTCATTTAACCTCCCTGATTTAATCTTCCTCTTAGGCTCACAAATGAAATGCAAATCTTTTACAGAACTCATTTTCAAACAAAATTCTCACTTTGTTATTTATCTCAAAAATGGTTTTTATCAACACTAGTTTTGAAAAGAAGCATGGTTCCAAAAGGATATGAAAACAATTGTTGAAAAAGCTTATCTTGATGCGTTGTGAGGCTAGAATATCTTCATCAATGGATTTCACCCCTTTTTGTCAAAATGAAATGTTATACCACTTATGATTTTTGATGACATGCTATGCCATATGTCAGGCCCACGCGTTCAAAGAATGAAACACCAGATTTGCATCAATATTGCAGTATGTATCAAAAATTGATAAAAGTAGAACTGTTTAATCAAGGAAGTCTCATATTCAAAAGAAAAGAAAGCATAGAAAGGTAGCGCCTCGTAACGATGAATACTCCGATGACGATATGGTGACAAGACCGTTGGATTTTTCGAGAGAAAGCCTATTGTACTTGATGGCACCCACTCAGTCTGGATCGCGTCGTGTCCTATTTTGACCTTAAGAGATAATTTGATATCCATCCACTGCCAGTTTACTTTCTCCAAATTCTTAAGCCGCCCTTTTCGGGTTTTCAGCTCAAGTTTCTCCTTTTTCCATCCTTCGCTTGAGCCGCCCTTTTTCGGGTTTTCAACTCAAGCGACCCCCATTGGACCCAAGCCGCCTTTTGCGGGTTTTCAACTTGGATCCCTCCTTTTATATCTCTTTCTTTTTGCGACCTCTTTCTTTTTCAGGCCTAGTTTTTTTTTTTTTTTTTTGCGGCCTCTTTCTTTTTTAGGCCCAGTTTTTTTTCTTCTTCTTAATGCGACCTCTTTCTGTTTTAAGCCTAATTTTTTTCTTTATTATTATTTTTTTTAAGGCATAGTATTTCTTGACTGCATCAGAATTGATAGGTTTTGGAAACTCTTCGCCATCCCTTAATGTCCCGCCGGAAAATGCTTTCTTCACTACAAATGGGCCTTCCCAATTTGGTGTCCATTTGCCCCTTGGGTCTCGTTGTTCTGGTATGATCTTCTTCAGCATTGAATCTCTTTGCCTGAACTCTCTCGGGCGTACTTCCTTATTAAAAGTCCGCTCCATCCTCTTTTGGTACATTTGGCCATGGCCCAAAGTCTGTTATCCTTTTCTTACCGATCAAATTGAGGTGATAATATCTCTTTTAAACCCATTCAAACTCCTCCAATCCAGTTCCTCGACATACCCGTATGGACGGTATTTCTACTTCAATTGGTACCACTGCTTCCATTCCGTATACCAAAGGTTACGGAGTTACCCTAGTTGAGGATTTGACACAAGTCTAATAAGCATGAAGGGCGAAAGGAAGTTTCTCATGCCATTCCTTGATTCAAGTTGGATGCATTGTCCATAATAATTCTCTCTGGCAACCCATAGGCAGATAATCTCTTTCTTAATGAACTTGGTGACCACTACTTGACTAACACTTGCATAAGAAGCTGCCTCAACCCATTCTGTAAAGTAATCTATTGCAACCAATATGAATCTGTGCCCATTTGAAGCCTTAGGGTTGATGACTTCGATCACATCCATTCCCCTCATTGAGGAAGGCCATGGAGCCAATATTACATGTAATGGATTTGGAGGCACGCGAATTTGATCTGCATAGATCTGATACTCATGACATTTTCTGACATATTTGATACAATCGGTTTCCAATGTCAACTAATAATAACTTGCTCTCATAATCTGCATCTCCATCTTGTTCCCACTGGCATGACTCCCACATGAACCCTTGTGTACCTCTTCCATAATCTTTCTGGCTTCGTTTGAGCACACTCATCTAAGCAATGTTTGGTCACAACTTTTCTTGTATAAAGTGTCTCCTTCTAGAAGATAACCCATCACCATTCTTCCAATCTTCTGGTGCCATCTTAATTTGATTGTGTCCAGGAAATCCATCCATGAATGAAAACAAAGAAAACCAGCAGTGTTATATGCTAGAACATCAATATGAGGCAGAGGAAAATTGTCCGTCGGGCTAGCTTGGCTCAAGTCTCGATGGTCCACACACATTCTCACCTTTCCATCTTTCTTCGGTACTGGGACTATATTTGCTTGCCATTTTGGATATTTAGCTTCTTCCAAGAATCAAGCTGCTTCTTGACTTCTCCCTTAATCTTTAACAACATACCCGGCTTCATCCTCCTCAATTTCTGTTGAACTGGTTTACATTCTAGTCTGATAGGTAGCTTAGGCACCGCAACTTCCGGATCTAAACCTGGCATGTCCTGGTATAACCATGTGAACCCATCAACATATTCTTTCAACAAATCTATCAGCCCTTGTATTTCTCTTTCTGACCAGGTAGTACCGATTTTGACCTCCCTAGGTTATACTTCTGTCCCAAAATTAATCAATTTAGTAAGTTCCTTATGTGGTAGCACCTGCTTCTCCTCTTGTTCTACCGGTCTCAAAAGGTCTGGGAGTAAGTTCTGATCCTCAATGTCTTCATAGTTTAGCTCATCAGCACAGACAGGCTTCTCAAAGTCAAATCCAAGTTTGTCTGGAGCGTCTTTGCATTCATCCTCATTTGGCCTGAAATACTATATATTTACAAGAGTGATATTCGAATAGGATATGAATAAAGAATCAATAGAATATGAGACAAGAAAAGAACTAAAAGGATATGAGACAAGAATGTGGGCCTGAAATATGCATTGCATGAAGTTTATCATGACAAATTAAGTTCAAACAGGCAAAATTATTTAACTACGAACTCATGATTGTTCTTAGTCATCGATTCAATTTGGTTTCCAAAAACTTTTTTTTCTTATTCACAACCCTTTTATTGAAAAGACATTTTTCCTTGAAAACCATATCATTCCTTTGGTCATCGCCTAGACGAAGATTTTTGCCCCTTGCTGAGCACTTTTGAGAATTGTCTTTAAATGGTGATCACATGACTCTGCAAGTTTTATTCTCTTTTTAAACATTGAACTTTGTTTTATTAAGTCACTTGATGAAAGTGTAACAATTCCAACCACTATTAACAAAATGCAATCCTACATGCTAAAAATTCAAAAATACAATTATTTAAACCCAAATGCTATGTTGATGTCATGCATGCTTAAGGTATGCTCCAAAGTTTCAGAAGTTCCCCCTCAGGTGGGCTTCTACTGCCCCATTGTGACTGAGTCGTATCTCAAGGTATCACTTTTGATGTTGTCTTCAACTTTGCCACCCTGAAATCTTGGAGTCCTCTACTGACTGATCCTCTGTTTGAGCGAGAGCGACTCTACTGGCATGGCCTGGCTGCTTTCGAAGTATCTGAGGAAGGAAAGTCTTTAACCCCGCTTTGCATCTCCAATCTTTTCCACCGACTTTACAATGCGATTTCTCAAGTCTCACGTGCTTTCCTGATGATGTTAGATTCCAACAAAACCAAATAGAAAACAAGTA
The DNA here is from genome assembly GCA_001974805.1 of Corchorus capsularis. Lineage (NCBI taxonomy): Eukaryota > Viridiplantae > Streptophyta > Magnoliopsida > Malvales > Malvaceae > Corchorus > Corchorus capsularis. The sequence continues at coordinate 26,827 of AWWV01007210.1, forward strand.
ATATTTACAAGTGATCTACATGAAGAGTTTATATGTATGAAAGGCATCCAATAACAAGTGCTAATGACGATGCATGATCGATTATGCTTTTGAAGATGTAAAATGCATACGGATGCACAATGCAACCTGCAAAACAAAAGAGTTATGTAGATGCGTCTGAACCTGAAAACAAAAACAAAGAGGAGTCAGTAACTGAACATAAATATGAACAAGTAGTAGAGAATCGAAAAGAGAAAACATGCCCCTTCTTTTTTGATCAAAATATTTTCGCTGAAAAACACTCAGATTGTGAGTTTTTCGGGGCAGGTTGGTCCATTTACCGAGAGTAAAAGAGTTTACTCTCTCTACGGTCCTTTTTTGAAAACCGAGAAGTAAAGGTAAGAGGTGTTCCTTATGTGTAACTAATACACTCCTCCTCACGGGTTTGGCTCTACCTAGGCAAGAAGTCGCTCGGCTATATGCTGGGTGAAGTTTTGCTAAAAGGTTCCCAGTTCAACCCTACTAGTATCCATTACTGGACTAGTAGAATTTCCTTGGGTGGAGGTTTTTCGCACAACCTGCCCGGGGACAAACGAGTCCCACGAAGGCTTGCCATTATACCTCCCAAAACTAGGGTATGCCCGGGTCTGAGGCGATCTCAATGCATGAATGCAAATAGTGAAGTGTGTGAAGGAACGACTTACCATTACCCTAAAACTACACCTGGCAGACCTAGTAACTAACCACAACAAGAAAACAAGAGAAACAACACAAGATAGGGGTTAAGAAAACAGATATATATAAGAAAAGCAATAAAGATGCGAAACACAACAAAAACACAAACAAAACAAAAAGAAAAACAAGCAACCAATTTATTAAGCCCTAGATCTTGATTACACTATGTGAGACCTGACTCTCTAATGTCCCCAGTGGAGTCGCCAAGCTGTCGAAACGTTCGGGTCCGGGGGACCCTACCGAAACGACTTTGAAATCAAAGTAGTCGCCACTAATCTTTTTTTTTTTTTTTTCGCTTAGGTGTGATTAGCCACCTACTGATTTCTAGACCTAATGGACCATGCTTGACGACGGACACACTAAGTCTAATACTACGGTCTGCGTACCAAAACCCGAGTCCGAGAGTCGGTTACGTGTGGGGAAGGATTAGCACCCCCACAACGCCCGTCGAACGACGGTACCTCTAATCTAGATCTAACGGGTTTAATATTTTAACGGTTGCTTTTAGTCCTTAATCTTAATTATTATAAAAGGGTTATAAAAGAAAATGAAATCATTTTTTAAAACCCATGTCGAGAATTCGAAGAATGTGATCGAACTACCGTCGATCAATTCCGTTTCGATTCTCTTTCACTGTCTGTTCTCTTGTTGAATCTTCCGCACCGGGAAGAAATTTTGAAAACGCTGGGATAAAACTTTTTCTTTTTGTTTTTAAAGTCTTTTATTTTGCCTTGAAAATCTCCGTTTTAATTCCCCTAAAAATGGCGAGAAAACCTGCTCTTTTTATCTTTTTGGAAAACTTTTTCATCTTTTATTGATTACTAATCTTAAAACTAAGCCTGATTTGAATTTTGAAAACCACTGTTTAAGTATTAAAAAGTCTTGATTACCAATTTTAATTTTTTTTGAAAACTGATAAGAGAACATTGTTCTTTTGAAAACATTTTTTTTTGGCAAAAACCCGTTTTTATTACATCTTTTAATTTTTCTGATTTTTCCATTTTTTCCATTTTTTTTCCATTTTTTTTTCATTTTTCTTTTCTTTCTTCTTCTTTTTCTAATTTCAACCTAAATATTATCTAATGCATGTATGAAATGATGAATGCAAAGTTCGATTTTATTAGTTGATTAATAAAAAGGAGTTTACTTGAATTGACTCTCACGAACCTAACCCGGCCCTCCAGGGATATTCGTGAAAACCAATCAATCTCGGGGCGAAATCCCGAGAGGTCGTGCTCTTGCACCTTTACTCGAGACTTGCCCGTCATAGCTAAAAACACCCCCTTTTTAATCAAAGCAGATAAAGGTGACATGAGATGCAAACAGTTATAATTAATGACAATTAAATATGATATGCATGTGATTACTCTCTACTTTACTTATCTACTAAATTACTAAATTATTACAAATCCCAAATAAAAATAAATAAATAAATTGAAAGCTAAGGGCCAATTGGACAATTTTGGGGACCACTCTGCACACTAATGAAAACAGTTAGCAAATTTCAGGGGCATTTAACACAAATTGCAAACCGATAAATCAAACACCCAATTACACAATCCTAACATAAGTCTCTAAATAAAGGATCAAACTAAACAAACTTGACACGAGAAAATTAAATCTGCTCCTTAACTAACTTAAACCGAAGAGAAAAAAAAAACAAATCTCTAACCAAAGATTTAATTTTTAAGTAAATACTAATCCAAATTAATTCTTCAATTCCATTCCAAGTCATTTCAAATTTAAAAAGTCAAATCTTTTATCTCAAAGTAGCATTTTTAAACTAAAATTAGCTCAAAAATGGCTTTTAAACTTCCAGCTAATTTTAGTTCAAAAAATTTAAACTTTAAACTAAAGTTTTGATTTTTCCAATTAGAAGAGTCTCTAAATGGGATCAATGAACCATTTTGAATTAGTATGAACCTAAAAAGATTTAAACCATTAAACCCAAACGTCAGTTCTAAGTTGATTTTAACACAAAAGCTTAAACTTTAACAATTATTAATCATTTTGAACTAAAAATTCCATCTTTAAACTAAATACATCCTAAATTTAAACAAATGAGCACTTAAACCCTAAGGTCCATTTATTCACCATCAAAGATTAACAAACACAATAATATAAGCCACTTTTAACAAATTACTTAAGATTTTAACATGAGAATAAAAAGTTAGGATTTTTACTTTGATATAACATTGAAAAGTTTACTCAAGGCTAAAAATGATTTAAACCTATCAACTTTATCATAAAAATAAAACAAGCATGTCTTAAGTTGAAACAAATCAACACAAGCAAGCCTCAAATTGGAACCATCAAACACAATCTCAAATAGCAGCTAATTAAACGAAGAGGATTAAATTGAAGAAATTGAAAGAGGGACTTACAAAACGGCGTCGTTTGGTCTCCATTTCCCTTTTAATCGGACAACTTCTTCTTTTTCTCTTTTCTCCTCTCCTTTCTTTCAGGCGATAAAGCAGAGCTTGCTTTTCCTCTCCCTTCTCCGAGAATCACCACAAGAACCCTTTTTCCCACGAATCAAACCGACTCTCACAGATTATGAATCAACCTTCTGATCCGCTTCTCTCTGGCATATCTTTGCCAAAGTCTCCTCTGAATTACGGCCAAACCACCAATCAAACTCCATAATATCAACCTCCGCACCCCATGTTTCTTATCTACCCAATCAATTTCCTGAAAAACCTTTCAATTTCGAAAGCCCCAATTTTAGAGCATCAAGAACCCTAGCTTCAACCTAGAGAGAAAAGGAAAGTTTTGACAGAAGGAGAGAGTCCGAGAGAGAGAAGAGAGAACTCTTCGAGAAGAGAGTCTCCATCTGTTTTATTTTGTGAATGAGAGAATGAAGCCTGAGTCTTTTTCTTTTTGTGTGTTCATCGAAGGGAGAAGATTCTTTTTCAGAGAGTAACCATGAGAAACTAGTTAGAGCGTCCTTTCCTCTAGAGAGAGAGTGAGAGAGACTGAAGAGAGAGATCCCAGAGAGAGAGAGAGCCTTCCCTCTGTAGAGAATGAGAGAGTGAGTTTGAGCGAGTCAAGAGAGAAAAATCAGTGCCTTCCGAGGATGAGAGAAAGCTCAAGTATTTGATCCAACCGAGAGAGTGAAAACTGGTGAAGGAGAAAAAATGAGAGAGTCTATGATTTCAAAGATAGAGAAAATTCCCAGAAATGTTGAGAGAGAGTGAGGTGAGAGCCTCCAAGAGACTGTGCGAAATTTTTTTTTCATGAATCGAGATCCCTCTTTCAGATAAGGATTCCCCTCCCCCGCTCTAAGCTGTATTTTCTCTTTTTATCCTCTCGAATTTCCGTTTTTCCTTTCCCCCTTTCTTCGCTAACAAATTTTGTCTCTTCTGCAGCTAAATTCACTGAACTTGTACTGAGCTGGCACAAGAGGAAGCGAGTTAAGAGAATTTCTCTTCAGGTAATTTCTGCTTCTATTGCCTATTTTATCTATATTTGCCATTTATCACTGATTCCACTGACTTTATGGACTTGATTGGTTTGACTCTGATCATGTGGCTTTGCTGCATTGTTATTTGTCTTGTCCGATAATTGCTCCACCTGTGTGTGCCACTGATATGCTTGATCACATATAATATTAACCTGCTGCCTTTGATTCCCTAGTTTTACATCTTTGCTGAGTTGGAGAAATGTTGATTTGTTGGACTATGACTTTGACTTGTTGACATGTTCCTGTATTCTTGCTCATTTGAATCCCCTGCTCACAAGCTCACTATGTAGCAGCAAAATTGGATGCATTTACACTGTTTCACAGCCTAGGGACTTGTATGATTTGGTGAGCAATTCCTGTTGTTTTTATACATTTAGTTGTTTTGCCCACTTGACCACTCTTTTCTCTGTAATTCTCTTTGCTACACATGCTACTTTGGGCCATCTACAACCTTGCACACACTCTTGACTCTGCAACCCAATTTCGTTTTCAAGTTGTCACACTTTGCTATCCCCTTCTCGATCCTATGGAACACCGAATCCTGTTTTCAAGCTTTCATGTTTGTTTGAATGGTTGAACTTGCTCTTCTTTGGATTATTCATCTTGCTTTAAGCTTCTGAATGGCTTCCCTTTTGAACTATGACCTTCACCTTCATGTCTAGATATTTACTTATGTATGAGTTCTGCTGATTTCAATGACATGTTGCCTGAAGCTTCTTTTCTGCATGCATTCATTTCCTCATGGCTTCGATGGGATGATGAGGTCTTGTATTCAATCTTGATCCTCTCAATCCTTAAAGCCTACAAACAAACTTTCCCCCAGGCTTATTGTGCTCATTTTTGCATGTCTGCTGTAATTCATCATGTAGTTCTTCACTGTTATATGCTTTCCGCTCCCTGCTACTTGCTGTTTTCGTGTGAACCCCCATGCTCTTGTCATATCCTCACGTGCAGCCCTGCATAATGAGGTCTTCCAAAAGATTTCAACGCAGGATTGCATGTCTTGTTTGATGATCCTTGCTGGCTTCTAATCGTATGTTTTTGCTTCATGCCATAGACTTGTTGCTGCTTCTTTTTTAGTATATGCCTCATGGCATATTCAACAATTAAATGGTGCTTGTGTCTTTAAGCCTGGGTATATTTATTGTGCTGTACATTTCTCTTATTTTCCTTCAACTTGCAAGGTCAAGATCCATCGAAAGCTTTTGAGATCGACTCCATCGACTCGAGTGAGGGTAATGCAATTTCTTCATGCGCCGAAGGGAGAAGAAAGGAGAGACACAAGGATGATTCCAAAGAGAAATACCTTTTATGTTATAGCCCAAAAAAAAACCTGTAATTGTAAACAAAAACTAAGAGAATAGTGAATGCAAACACACTCTTTATTTTATGTATTTTTGCTTATGTAAATGTATCAAACTGAATACGGCTAATATATTAGAAAGCCCAATATGCCATGTAAGAATGAATTTTCTCCTTGGAATATATTTAAGATTGAATCCAATAATCAAATGCCAATTTATGCAACTAAACATATATGACTAATGGGTAAATAAGAATGTTCATGGAGAAAATGACTTGGCTAATGAGAAATGGTCATCAATATAACTAATGATTAATGGGAAAATAGATGGACATACTTAAAAATGAATATGAGAATGACAATTGAAAATTAAACCCATTACTAAAAAGGATTAAGCTATATGATTAAAGTGCAACAAAACTAAATTACTAAATGCATCTAAGCCATGGAATATGCAAAAATGCCTAAAGGTGCAAATTAAGATTCTTTTTTTGTTTTTTTCAAATGCAATCTAGATGATTAAAATAAATTAGCTATTCTAAATTAAAAGTGGACTAAGAATGACCAAAATGCCCCTGAATGTGCAATTGACCGGAATGCCCTCAGTGTAAAAATGACCAAAACGCCCATTTGTGACCCTAATGCCAATTAAGAAATAAATTGATTTATATTGGAGGATATAGGACAAAAACGGGTGTCTACACAAGTTACCGGAGGAGGTTGTCTTTGATGTTTGTCCTTTATGGGTTCGGGCTTTAGGGCTCCCTCCGGCGATGATGACGGTGAAGGTGGGACTGGCTGTTGGTGAGACTTTTAGCTATGTCCAAGATGTCGATCTTACAGAGGGTTGTTACCTTCGGATTCGGGTGGAGTTTGACATCTGGAAGGCAATTCAGATCGGAACCACAGTTACTATGCCGGACGGTGAGGATAAGGATGTGAAATTTAAGTATGAAAAAACCCCTGATCTTTGACCGGTATGCGGAATATTGGTTCATCAGGAACTTGAATGCCCTACAGCAATTGCTCAAAAAAAGCTCCAAGGATTTGTCGTGAGGAAGTACAGTTTGGAATTAAAGGCTAAAACTCTGATTGTCAAGTCTAGGGATTTGATAGATTGAGGAGTCCAACTTTTTCAATTAGTTCGTTTTCAACTAGCAAGCTTTATTCTTAGGATTGGAGATCGAGGCTTGATGGGAGTGGAAGACGGCGGGATAGTCAGCTCCCAATTACATCAGCATCGGCCTGTCGGCGTCACGGTTTTGCCAACATATTGATAATCTTCTTCTTTGTGGCAAATCAACGGCGCGTAAGATTGAGGGGGCAGATTAATCGTGTGAGATTATCTCATGTCTACCAGAAAGGGTGGTGGAGCATGGTGTGGCGAGAGTTGAGGAACCTAAGGTAACTTCTAAACAAATTGGTGCCGGGGAAATAGGAGGAACCGATCTTCTTGTTGGAGTGGGGGTTAGTGCCGAGAATAATGGAAGGGACGATGGGGTTTTATCCATAACAGACTCAAACATTTTAGCTGGTGCAATTTGTCCTACAAGCCTAATGGTGGAACGTTATAGCCCAACCATCTCTGAATTGCAAATTCAAGTTAATTCGGGTCTGGGGGGTATTGGGCCTTTGGATGGGCAAGGTTCAGTGGTGCAACAAGGGAAGACTATTCCTTCTTCGAGTCAACAACAAACTCAGAACACTACTCTTTCCATTAAGCCAAGATTGGCAGAGTCTGGTGTTTTTGTTTTTGGGTCAGAATCGGGGTTAATAAAAGGCAAGGGCGGGAAGTGGAAAAAGCTGGCTCAGGTAACATCCATATATAGCTTCGAAGCTCTTAGCCGGGATCTGAATTTTCAACTGGGTAAAAAAAAAATTCGGGTATTTGTATGGTGAATGTGGATGATGATAGTGAGGCAAAACGTTCTAGTGAGAATGAGGAGGAGCATGGAAGTTCTTTTGTTTCATAGGATGAAGTGGCGGAGGATGAGCAAGATATTGTATCAACGACCAACGATGGGGATGGCAAGTGGAGCCAATCCCTGCCGAGAACAATGAAGTGTTTGGTTTGGAACTACCGAGGCTTGGGGGCGCTAAGTCAGTTTTCGCTCTTCGAGATTTAATTAGGTGTAATAATCCTTGTCTTTTATTTTTATTAGAAACTAAGCGTGGCTGTAGTGAGATGGATTAGATCCGATCTCGTTTAGGATTTGAATCTTGTTTTTCTGTACCTTGTAATGGTAGAGCAGGTGACATTGATCTACTATGGATTGACAATCTTGATGTTTCTCTTTTGTTGTATTCCTCTTCTCATTAGATGTTTGTATTAGGTCTGCTCCTTAAAGTTGGAGAATCACCGGTTTTTTATGGTAAGCCTGAAACTAATCTTAGGCATGAATGTTGGAATCTTTTACGATGTTTGAATCGTCAATTGTCGATGCCATGGATGGTAGCAGGTGATTTTAATGAAATTTGTTCTTTAAGTGAGAAGGAGGGGGTGCATTGAGGTCGGCCCACCAGATGGAGGCTTTTAAGTCTGTGATTGAGGAGTGTGGTTTTCAAGAACTTCCGATTTTAGGTCCGAAAATGACTTGGTGTAGGAGGGTAAATGATGAAATGTGCGGCTCGATAGGTGCTTAGTTACGGGTTCTTGGTGCGAGAAGTTTTAGCTGCTAAGTTGAAAAACACTTGATAACAACGGAATTGGACCATCTACCACGATTAGTTTCTATTCTTGATCATCTTGTTCCTGTTCATCACTTTCCTCCATTTCGGTTTGAAAGTATGTGGTTAACACATGCTACTTTTGATTTGGTGGTTAAAGACTCGTGGAGTGCAGCAACTAGGCTAGATATTATGGGAAAAATCCAGCATTGTGCTCGTGATTTAAGTTTATGGAATAAACATACCTTTGGCATTAGGTAATATAGAAGAGTTCGAGTCCTGTAAACTTGAATTGGAGGATTTATATAGACATGAAGAAGTCATGTTGAGATAACGCTCTAAAGCTTTATGGCTTAAAGAGGGTGACAGAAATACCCGCTATTTCCATTCGGTGGCCTCGGTGAGGAAGCAACGGAAGGGAATTACTGGTATTCACAATGAGGAGGGACAATGGTTAACGGATTCTTATGCAGTGGAGAATGTGATCTTAAGTTACTATAAGGACATTTTTAAATCGGCCAAGTCGAATATTGAATCAATAGGGAAGGTGCTGGATTGTATGGATGTTCGAGTAGATGAGGATACGAAATTGACATTGGATGCTAATTTTACTCTTACGTATATACAACAGGCTGCCTTTCAAATGCAAGGGGGTAAAGCTCCAGGGCCAAATGGAATGACGCCTCTTTTCTTTCAAAAATGCTGGCATATCGTTGGGGAGGATGTGATTACAATGGCTTTAGCATTTTTGAGCGATGGTAAGTAGTTCCCGGATATTAATCATACGAATGTTGTGTTAATTCCAAAGGTTAGTTCTTTTATGTTAGTTAAGGATTTTCGACCAATTAGTTTGTGCAATGTGGTTTTCAAAGTTATTTTGAAAGCCTTGGCTAATAGATTGAAGGTAATTTTACCGGATGTTATTGGTGGTAATCAAAATGCTTTTGTTCCAGAGCGGATGATTTTTGATGATGCTTTGATTGCGTTTGAAACAATCCACTATATGCGTAATAAGAGAAATGGTAGAAAAGCAAATATTGCTTTGAAGTTGGATTTTTGTAAGGCCTATGACTGTGTTGAATGGGATTTTTTGGAAGCTTGCATGCAGAAAATGGGTTTTACTGATAAGTGGGTTTCACGGACTTTGACTTATGTTCGCAGTGTTTCATACTTGATGAATGTCAATGGGAAACAGTGTGATAAATTTTCCCCAGAATGTGGAATAAGACAGGGAGATCCACTATCTCAGTATCTGTTTGTTTTGTGTATGCAAACTCTTTCTAAAATGATTGATAATGTTGATATTCGAGGAGACATTCGGGGTCTGTCGGTGGCACAATCTGCTCCCCGAGTTTCACATCTTTTTTTCTCAGACAATAGTATCCTTTTTCTTCGGGCAAAGGAGACAGATTGTAAGAGTATTCTACGAATTTTGAGTGATTTTGAAGTGGCCTCTGGACATCAGGTTAACATTGACAAGTCTTCCATCCTCTTTAGTGCAAATACTTCCCCTGCTTTGTAATCAAATATTATGAACCTATTGGGAGTTTTTAAGATCCTTGTTAAGGATAAGTATTTTGTCCTTCCGGTTATGATTGGAAGGTCGATGTTAAGGGAGTTTAGTTTCATTAACGATCGACTCAAACAGTATGTGCAGAAGTGGAATATAATAGACTATTTTCAGTAGCAGGGAAGGCAGTGATGATACAATCGATTGCCCAGACGAATTTTATTCGTGAATAATCCCAATACGTTTATTGCACTCCCGAAGACTTTTATTCGTGAGTTTATTCAAGTGATTGCGAAATTTTGGTGGGATTCTACTAGTAATAGAAGATGGATCCATTAGAGAAACTGGGAATCACTGTGTGTTTCGAAGGTGGATGGGGAATTAGGCTTTCGTGATTTCGAGGCTTTTAATCTTTCTTTGCTGGCTAAGCAATGTTGGCATTTGATCCAGAATCCTAATTCACTTTGCTTCTGTTTGTTACAAGCAAGATATTTTCTTAATTTCCTTTCGGTTGTATCGACGTACTATAAATCCCTTTTAATTTGAATCCTAAACATTTAGGAGTATACAAGATAATTAGAATAAATAGCGACATTAAATGATGCGCCAAGGGTTTACCATGGTCTTGAAGAGCACAATGGAGCTAATGGAGATCATTCCTCGGATAAACTTGGAGACGTCTTGGTTGATTTCGGATTGAAGGAAAGCTTGGAGGAACATGGAGATGCCACCATCGCACATGGGCAAGCACTTGACCAGCCACACCGGCTACAAGACCCGGCCATGCCGATCGCAGATGCCCGGCCACATGACCCGGCCATGCCCATGCACAACCGGCCATGCGATCCTTTAGCCATTCCATCCGGGCCAATGACAAGGGCACGGGCTAAAAGGTTTAAGGTTGCTTTAGTGGGCTTTGTAAGATCTCATCTTGAAGAATTGAAGACCATTGAAGATCCATTGGACCGTTTTGAAGATCATACACCAAGGAATATTCCATGCGATTCCATGGTGTACACCATGATATCCATTGATGGTCCTTAGGCTTTAGCATTGTGTTAATTCGGCCTAATGGGTTTTATTCTATCTTAGAGTAGTTATTTATTTAGTCTAGAAGACATTGGGTTGGGCCTTGTTTGACTAAGTCCAATCCTTGCTTTATTAAGTTATGAATTTACTTTTCCTAGTAGGACAAGGAGTAGGCAATTTCCTTGATCGTTCCTTTATGTAATGTTTTTCCTTTTAGCTTTAGGAGAAGGGTTATGCGTCCCCTACTACTATATAAAGGGACCATCCCCCTCTTGTAAAGTAAGTTGAGTTGATTAATAAAGTTGAGGATTATTCTCCCAAATTGATTATCTTAGCTTCATTGTTCTAGTTTGAGCAAACTTAGGGTTCTTCAATCTTGTAGAGTCCTAGCAAACAATTAGGTTGTGATTGCTTAATTGTTTGTGAATCTTATGATCTTAGGTGTTCAATTGGAAGTCTAATTGAGGGTCTAAGGCCAACGAGCGAAGGAGGGTTTATCAAGTGAAGATTGTCGACATACAAGTCTAAAAGATTTGGTGATTCAAGTTGATCTTTGGCGGGTCTCAAAGGTGGATTTGAACCAATTTGCAACTAGATTCGTATCAATTGCTAATCAGAGCATAGGTTGTCATCTTCAATCGGTAAATCTATCCTTCTATTCATCTTTCATCAAGTTTTCATCCATCAAAATTCTTCAAAGTTCTTATTGCAACACCTTCATGAAAAATTCAAAAATTCAGAAACTTTGAAAATTCATAGCCGATTCATCTTAACTCTATTTGCTTTGAAATTTCAGATTTGAGGTCCTTATAACTAGTAGTTATATCGAAAAATATCAAAAAAATAAAAAACAATTCGACCAGAAATTTGTGATTTTTGTCCCGGATTCGTTTGAGCTTGGAAAGCTGTGAAATTTGAGCTTTAGACTACTTTTAGTGTGATCTTTCTGGGAAAAATACTGAAAAAAATAAAAAAAAAAAATATGTAGCTCTAATCGTAATTTTGGGTTCTAGGGTTTAATCTAGGTTATTTGGGGATTAGGGTTTATCTTGTGCAATTGACCCTAATTGAGTGATTGATTGAGTATCTTGGGTTGCTTTTGCTGTGAATTGAGATTTAATTTGAAGAATTTCAGGTTACAAACCCTATTGGATACAAGTGGTACAAAATAGGAGATAAGTGGTTCTAGGGTTTTGCTAACCGTTTGAATTGTTTGAATTGTGGTTGAATTGAGTTTTTGTGCAGCAAATTTGGAAAAGGAATTCGACATAAGAAGCCTGCATAAGTGGTTTGGTTTTGGTTTAAGATCAATTTCCTTTGATTCACAAAAAATTTGCTACTAATTGTTTGTTCCTCAAGTAGGTCACGAGAAGAAAGGAGTTCTCTAACGAGTTGCTCTTATTAGGCCTATTGAACCTAGTAAAAGGCATAATCTTGTGAGATCATCAAGAGAGTAATGGACCACCAATCTATAGGTTGAGTGCAAACACGAGAGCACAATCTAGGTATACACACACACACACTTGTGAGGATTTTTAACTACTAATATTTGTTCTTGTGTAGGTACAATGGGAGATAAAGTTAATCAGGCCGACTTGGCCACTGCGTTGCGAAGTATAATGCAACAAATGGACACCATGATTGTTAAAATGCAACGAGTAAAAGAGAGTTACACATCATCTAGTAGCTCATGGAAAACTCCTTACAAGCAAGATGAAAGAATTCCATTCATGGAAAAGGAGAGTGTGAAAAAGGAGTTTGTAAGTCCTAAAACCAAAAGCGAGGGTTCAAGTTCATCATCTGAGACTCACATTAAGCATTTGAGTGAAGAAAAGGGTGATTTTACTCTAGATTCTAGTGCGGATAGTGATGATAAAAGGGACGATGATGGGGCTGCAATTGATGATGGTGATGAGTTAACTTCACTTAGTTTGGTAGCTAGTAGAACTTTGAGAGCCTATGTGAAAGGGGATGTTCAAAGGGAGAATTTGTTTCGCACTAGGATGTATGCGAATGGGAAGCCTAGTAGTGTGATTATAGATGGAGAGAGTTGTACAAACATAGTTAGTGATTATTTGGTGAAAGAGTTACAATTACCTACTTCTAAGCATCCTAAACCCTATAGCTTAAGTTGTTTCAATGATAGAGAATAAATTAGGGTTAACAAGCAAGTTTTAGTTTCTCTTTCTTTGGGCAGGTACAAAGAGGATGTCTTGTGCGATGTGCTACCAATGTGAGCTTGTCATGTTTTGCTTGGGAGGCCTTGGCAATATGACAACAAGGTGAAATATGATAGGGAGACAAAAAAGTACTCTTTTAAATGTGGTAAGGTTCCCTAAAAAGCGAAAGTCTAAGCTCTTACCTCGTGGAGATGGTCCATTCCAAGTCTTAGAACAACAATGCCTACAAGCTAGATCTTCCAAGTGAATATGGCAATGTAAGTGCTACTCTTAATGTTTCAGACTTATCCTTGTTTTATAGTGATGCAGATTTGAGGACAAATCCTTTTCAAGGGAGAGGGGATGATGCGCCAAGGGTTTATCATGGTCTTGAAGAGCACAATAGAGCTAATGGAGATCATTCCTCGGATAAACTTGGAGATGTCTTGGTTGATCTCGGATTGAAGGAAAGCTTGGAGGAACATGGAGATGCCACCATCGCACATGGCCAAGCACTTGACCGGCCACACCGGCTACATGACCCGGCCATGCCGATCGCACATGCCCGGCCACACCGGCCACATGACCCGGCCATGCCCATGCACAACCGGCCATGCGATCCTTTAGCCATTCCATCCAGGCCAATGACAAGGGCACGGGCTAAAAGGTTTATGGATGCTTTAGTGGGCTTTGTAAGATCTCATCTTCAAGAATTAAAGACCATTGAGGATCCATTGGACCGCTTTGAAGATCATACACCAAGGAATATTCCATGCGATTCCATAGGTAAACGAATGCTCTAAGAAAGCTCTCAAGCCATAGGTAAACGAATGCTCTAAGAAAGCTCTAGAATAGATGGAGAATCGGTGGGTTTATAAATTGAAGTAAGAACGAATCCGAAATCGACTCAATGATGGAGAGCAGCATGGAGACTCGAGGGCGATCGAGTGAGGAGGATGAACAATTGGAACGGAGCATTAAAAAGGTGAAAGTGGCGGGTGGGCCGACGAATGGGCAAGCAAGCCTACCCTTCCTTTCCAACGAACCTGATATAGGATACCCTCTGACATCAGAAAGATGAGGACGGACTTTTCCACGACATCTTCTTCTATCGGCCCCGAGGGGCGGATGCTTCGCCTTCTCGGTGCTTGAGATTCAACAATATGATGGACGTGTGTGGGATGGTGGACTTGGGCTTTCAAGAGAAAGAGTTCAACCGATCGATTCAAAGGTAATTAATTCTTAAAAAGTGAGTTCAGAGATGGTCTATCCTCTTTTGCAAGAGTTTTCCTATGAGCTACTCCACGCAGAGCCGGTCAAAGGACTTTCAACTCCGCCTGCATCAGATTTTGATTTTAAAGAAAGAATTTTTCTTTTAATTTGGATGAAATGTGTAATGTTTTCGTTCCAGAACAGCAGTAAACCTGCTACTATTTACAATGAATTACGACTCCTATGCAAGCTCTATACAAAGATTCCACTTTTCTTTTAAGCCTATATTTACAATATCCCTCTTAATGTTTTCTAGACCATATAATTTCATCCTAATTACCTCTGCTATACATTCAAAAACAGATTTGGTGCTTCTTGCTTGCCCTCTATACAGCCTGCAATTTCTTTCCCTCAATAGAAAATAGCAGTGAGCACTCCAAGCCAATCTCAAAATAATGGAGATCAAAGCCTTACCTTTACATCTACTAGATAACCAGTGCATTTCAAGTCTCCATCCCCATACTGATCTCGTGAAGCCACAGGTTTGCAAAACTCGTTGCCATATACATGTTGAATAACTACAAGATCCAAAAAGATGATCTCTTGATTCTTGGTGCTCTCTGCATAACAAACACAGGTCTGAGTCCAAGTTCATCCCCCATGAAAGCAATTTGTCCTTTATTGGGAGTCTATCCAGCATAACCATGAGATAACTGCATGTTTTGGTACATGGTATTGAAACCATAATACTCTATGCCATTCCATTTTCCTTTCCTTTGTTCGAAGCTCTTCATAAGCATAGCTTGCTTGATATTTAATTCAAGTGATTCTCCAAGTACCATTCGCCTGAATAAAATTTGTTGCAAGTTCTCTTTGCCTGAGTATCTTCTTTAAGTTCCAGCTATACCTTTGCAATATAGATATATCCATGATATTCTTTCCTTTGAATTTGTTTTTACTCTAAAAAAAAATCAAACCGTTTTTATATTTCCGGGTCTTGGGTAGGTCGAGGGAGGTCTAAATGAACTGACATGGCGATGCCACATCATCGACGTCACGGCACCGTCCATCACGTGACGACATGTGACCTAACTTCCATCAGTGAGGGGGCAACGGAGGCTCAAATTGATAGTTTAGGGGTAAAATGTCCAAACTTGAAGTTCATGGGCATATCGTCCAAACGCTACAAGTTCAGGGGGCAAAATGGTTGTTTAGTCAACATTGAACAAGTAAATATTCACTTATATCATGATGTGGACACATGCTACATAACCATGTGAATCGTTCCCAATATTCAAAGAGATTCTCATCTGAATATTGTTTGATGCCATTGATTTCCTTCCTTGTGTTAGTAGACTTGTGTGCAGGGTAGAATTTCTCCAAGAAGGCTTTCTCCAATGCTTCCCAAGTGGTTATAGATCTAGTAGGTAGGAGGTATAGTCAATCTCTTGCTTTGTCAGCTAGAGTGATTTGAAAAGCAAGAAGTCTGACGTGATCTACGCCTATTAAAGCTGTCAAAAGCTGACCTGAACCCGCCCAACCCGATTTGACCAGAAAAAGTAAACGACCCGAACCCGCCCAACCCGAAACCCGACGAACCCGAGACTCGAATGACCCGTAACCCAGATGACTCGAAACCCGAATGACTCGTAATCCGAGTGACCCGACACCCGAATGACCTATGACCCGAAACCCGAATAACCCGAGAAGTTAACCCAAATGACCCGAGAATATTATAAACTAAAATTATCTTTTATTCAATAAAATTTATAATTTTACTTATTCTTTTTTTGGCAATATAATTTTACTTATTCTAAATCATCATTTATTCAATACAATTTATATTATTGTTATAATTTTACCCATTATAAATCATGATTAAATTTGTTAAAATTCATTATGTGAAGAATAATTATATGAACAACCACTAAAATTAAATCAGTTATATGAATAATTATGATTAATTTATAATTAGTAATTTATTTTTTAAAATAACGAATAAATAGTAATACTTAGTAATTTCTTGGTGATTTTATCTATTGGGTAATATGATCATACAAATAATCTAGCTGGTAAGGGTTGAAATTCTATTTTCATTGTTCATGGATAGTTATATTATTAATTAATTTATAATAATAATTGAAGTAATGAAAAAAAAATATAAATTTAGATATTACATAACTAATATTTTATAATAATACACGGTCAATAGTGTTTTTACTCTTTATACTCCACAAACGGCTTAAAATGTTGACACATACCCCACCTGATAATTAATTGTGTATTTAATATTCAAAACCTACTTCACCTGATAATCAATTATGTATTTAATATTCAAAATTAATATCTAAGGAGGCACATATCAAGTATTCTATGCTTTAACCTTGCATATGCAGTATGCTAAACTTCGTTGATAATAGATTGTCTAATGTTTCTATTTATTTATAAAATAAATCGAATAATAAATATATTTTAAAAAGTTGAGTAATGTAAATTAAAAAATTCAATGTTGACCTGACCGTTCGTTGAACAAATCACAAGATAATTCCCCACAAACCAACAACAAATAGATAATAACTACTTAGCTAGGGCAAGTAGGGGTCGAATCCACAAGGAAGGTACGAATCAAAGTTAAATCTTACAAAAGAAAATCTAACCTAAAAGAGATTTTTATAGATTTTTGAAAATAGATTAATTAGACTAGAAAACAATTAAAAGAAATTTAAACTAAAGATTTAAAATAGAGTTTAGTAAAAATAATGAATAAAAACATACTTCTTCTCCTTTAGGTAACTACTTTGATCAAATGAATCATGGATCATAGACACTAAACATAAATTTGGCTTAGATTGCAATCAATTAAGAATCATAAATTACCCCAAATCGGTATATAGCCTAAGACGTAAACATCAACTTTCATTGAAACAAAGTAATCCTCTTCATATCTTAAACAACTCCATTTGAATAATTGGTATAGGAACAGACGTAATGCTAATTCCAACATGCTAATAAGATTAACCCGCATCTCGCTGACAATTAACCTCTAATGTTATGATCTAGGTTTCACCCTTTCCTATAACAAGCATTAGGTTTTATTAATCCACATGCATGATAAATCAATACCAAACTTGCCTACGTCAATTTCCATCTCGGCCTAAAGATTTCAACAAGGTTTGATATCCCATTGAACCTAGGACTCCTAGAATTACAATTGTTACTTGGGCCAACTTTAGCTTGACTCAAGCTACTTGAATCTAACTATAGCATTCATAAATCTCAAGATATGTTGCGCACCAAATCAATCAAAATATGAACACATAAGATGAAGCATAGAGATAACAAACGTATTCAAACGGAAAAAACTCAAATTATTAAGAACAAAAGTCTCACCAATAATTCATTGATCAAAAGTACCTAAGGAAAGGAAGTATAAAAGTTTAGCTACTCATGGATTGCAAGCAACCCATGAGAGACTTACAATACTTGAGGCCGGCGGCAACCTCCCTTCTTCCTATCGACGCCAAACCTAGAGAAAAGATGTGTGTGTTGTTCTAGGTTGGTTGCTAGGGTTTTAGACTTAAGAGAGTATTTATAGAGGGTGGCTTAGGGTTAATTTAGAGCTAAACAAACCCTAAGGACGTGTTGGGCTGCTCTCCAAGTCTTCAAGCTAGTCCAAATAAGAATTTGGACTCAATTGGATCAATCCCGCAAAGCAGGCCCAAGAAAGTTTCTGTCCGCTGACTTCAGGGGCATTTTCATCCATGAAAACGGCAAAACTAGGCTTCGACCAAAACACGAAAGTTGTAGATCTTGGAGTTAGCTTTCCAACGGCTACTCATACGCCTCAAACAGAGCTCTGGATCAAAAGTTATGGCCAAAATACAGAAAGGTCGCCAAATCTGGAAACAAGTGAAAAGGCTTCAAGTTGAAGACACGCATGGTGGCATGCTTGGCGCGCGCATGGCTGACCCCCGACTCCCCCTGGGCGCCCATGTAGATGGCTTGTGCGCCCAGGGCATTGCTCTCAGGCCCCAGGTCCACTGCTCCCATGTGGTTGCTGGTGGCATCTCGACTAGCGCTGGGTGCCCATGTGGTTTGCTTGGCGCCCCATGTGGTTTGCCTCGCGACCCATGTACTCCAGTGCTATGACACTTTTTGACATATCTTCTTGCCTTGAAATTCAACTTTGCTCCTTTGCTTCAAACTCTTGAAAATCAATCTTATGATGATAAAATTGACTCTTCAAGTTCTTCAATCACGATCATATTGGCTCCATTCTTCATCCAAAATGTCCTTGGAAAATATTTGTGTAAATAATCATCCAAAAAGGCTCCAAAAAGGTACAAAATTGGTGATTTTGCACTTTTCTTCACTTTAACACCTATAAACTCAAATATACCAAATATAAGGCATAATCAAGCATAAAATACCCTAAAAGCATAGGAAAATGACCATAAAAAGATGCATAATTTTGGTCCGATCATGACCCAATTGACCCGAAACCCGACTGACCCGAGGCCAAAACCCGAACCCGCCCAACCCGAGACCCGATAGACCCGGAACCCGAAACCCATTTGACCCGAGACCCGAATAACCCGAAACCAGATGACCCGAGAAAACTGTCTGACCCATTTGACCCGAACCCAGATGACCCGAACCCGAACTCGCCCGTTTGACACCTCTAACGCCTATGCCTCTTGGCTTCATGGTGAAACATGCCATGTGGAATTTGGATAAGTGCCTATGCGGATTCTCATTTGCAATTGGCTGAATCTAGGTCTAATCTCAAAGTTTGTTTCACCTTTAACATTGGGAAAGGTGCTACAAAGGGGTTTATTGGTTAGGTTAAGGGTGGTTAATTCTGATCTAAGGGTGCGAGGTCTTCCAATTGCAGCCATGGCAGCAAAAATTCCGGCAGGGGAATGGGTGTAGATGAAGTGGAGTTTTGAGTCAAGTGGTGTTGGATGGATTTAGGTGTTTTAGGGTTTGAGTGATGTCTAGGTCGAGAAGTGTTTGAAGTACTTTATCCTTCTCTCAAGTTTCGGCTATAGTTGGTTCTGATACCCCTCAAGGTTCGGTCAATGTTCCTATCCAAAGGGAGTGATAGTCCTTTGCTTATTGATCTTGTTTCAACCATGTACATAAAACAAAACGAAACTAGAAGAGAATAGTTAGAACTAGTCGACTAAAAGATAGTTCTAGTCGACTTAAAAGAGAAAATAACAACTAAAAATCGAAAACAGAATTGAAAGAAAGTAAAGAGGGAAATGAAAACTTTGTGGGAAGTTAGTTTGAGGTATCCCTTAGCTAAGCCAATTGCCTTCCCTGGCAATCACGCCAAAAACCCTATTTTCCCTAAGTAGTCATTACAATTAGGTCACCTTCCGATAATAAAAAGTCCTCACGATCTCAAGTGCTATACAAGAATTGGGTAGAATAGGGCAAACAAGGGTCGTATCCCATGAGGAAGGTTGTTAATGCAAGGGACTCACTACATACTAAGCAAACTCATTAGCAGCACTATCATATGAAAGCAAAAGTAAGAAAGCAGATTCGGCAGAGAGAAATTATCAATATAACTAAACATACTTCGTATCCTTTAAGAAGTCTTTCATGTTCTATGGGTCCTCAACTCCAAACATATTATATTCGTACATTTATACCTTTGCAGAATATCAGATTACAGTTCTTCGCAAACGGCAACGCACAACTTGTCATTGGAAGATTGTTGCGGTAGTTAGTGGTCATACACCAACTCCTCGTTCTTTACCTAGAGTAGGTTCTTGCCCAGTTATCAAGATCGCATCTCCCTTCTATTCTGCATAGTTCGTCAGAAAGCTACCCCCATACAGGTAGAAGAGGCATAAAGCACATCGAACTAATCCAAGCGATTAACTAAAAACATACTTACCCTAGATCTATGTGAAGTCGTAGCCCAAAGAAACATAAGCATGGAATAATAGTAAACCATATGGTCCCATCGTAAACCATATAATCATGACAAATGAAATCTCATGTAATCATTCGCAGCAAAAAGATTTTAATACAATTACCTTTGCCACTCGATCATATTCTAATAATGATCATCTTGCTTTTAATAGAACACAAATCAGCAATAGCTACTATCCATATGTAATCAATGGTGCACAACATCAATCACACATAAACAATAACATAAGATTAAGCATAGAGAATCAGATTTGAATGTATAATGCATATAATTGAGTTCTCACCATGGAAACATGAATATAAATCTACATTAACAAAAGATAAGAAGTATTAGGGGACTACTCACTCATGATGTTGAGTGAAATCATCATTGTTCCTAGAAAGGGGCGGCTAAGCATACGATGTGAGATGCAGAAAGGTTGGACATCTAGCTATGCTTAAGGTTATGACAATACAAGGTATTCATAGGAAAATACTAGGGTTAGGGTTAACTAAGTGATACATCTTGGGCTTGGACATAGAGTGTGGCCGGCCATCAACTTCATTGTGTCATATGTGTACACACATCAACCATATGTATGCACATGTCTTGGGCGGCTCTTTGGGTTTCATCATCTTCTCAAACTAACTCCTTGCGCTTCATGGATAATAAGTCAAGCTTCCATTGATAAAGGTCTCGATCCTTGCTTCTTATGTACACACATATGAGACATATGTGTCCACATATCCAAGTGCCTTGGTTTGAGTGCTCCTTTTGATGTCTCAAATCCAACTGTGATCAAAATAGCTCCATTTTAGACCATAATGCATCTTTCTCTCCAAATGGGCCTACAAGTCCAAAACGCAGGGTAAAGTATCATACAAAATATATCAAATACATGCATAATAGAATCAAAATACATGTACTAATTTGGTCTCATCAGTGTCATTTCCGAAATTTCATAGGAAAGTTATCAAAATTTCATAGCATAAAGGTATTCGATCAGGATGTATACTACATGTGGAGAGTATTGAATCGTACGTTAAATGCTCGATTTGGTTGTGCGCCCCTTTGTCGAACTGTATGATGCTCTGCGAGATGAATGAGAGATATTTCATGAATGTCAAAAATGGGAGTGTTGAATTTGAGGATCGAGTAGGAGAGTGCGCTTTAGGAATGATGGTAGACAGGAGAACTCGAGCTGATAATGTACTCCGTGGAGGAATACCGAACGAAAGTGCTCAATAAACAATGCTCCATGGTAGTTTGGTGAACATGAGAGCACTCAAATTGATAATGTACCATTTGGAATACTTGTGGATGAATGGAGCTCAAATTGAAGATATGTTATGTGGAGGAATGCTGAATGAAGGAGTTCAATGTGATAACGTGCTCTATATACTACCGAGTGGAGGAGCGATCAATTCAAATATGTATATGTACTATCAAAGGCAGGAGTTCAATATGAATGATATATGTTTGTACTACTAAACGGACGAGCTCGATCTCAGAATGGGAATGGTATAAAAAAATTTATAGGGAGATTAACAAAATTTCATTGGGAGATTATCAAAAAATCATAAGGAGATTATCAAAATTCCGTAGGAAGGTTTATTAAAATTTCATAGTTAGGTTATCAAAGTTTCAGGGAGTTATCACAATTTCATATGGTAATTATCAAAATTTCATAATGTGGTTATTAAAATTTTATAAAAATATTTAATTGAAACACATTCGGCCACGTGCAACACACGTGAAAGCTAAAACTAGTTAAATTAAATGTGTGAATATTTCTTAAATAAAACACATACAAAAATGCTTAAGAATATTATGGTCTATAACTAATGCAAACAATCTTAAACTTTGATTATTGTCTCAAAAGCCCAAAAAAAGTTAAGAAATGATAAAAGTAATAATTAGCTTAATGGAAATGAAAATGAAAAGATATCAAAATCCACGAAATATTATCAACAAAAAACTCCATAAAATAGCCATCAATAATTTGGCATGATGGTAGAGTGCTTAACTTGTAATTTTTGTAAGGATTTAGCTAACTTGTGCATGGGTGCTCCAGTTAGACACAAAACACAAGAGAAATAATTTCTTGGGAAGATAAAAAAGTTAATGATGTGGGTTTTGACTTTGTTATATGTCTATAATGCCCTTGTAAACTATTTAGTCATAAAATATAAAATACAAGGTTTAGTCTCACAATAAATAAATATTTTTAATTTTAAGGTTAAGTCTTTAAATATAAAATATATTGATTATAGGGTTTTAGAGAAAAAAAATATAACTAATTTAATAGAGTTTAGTTCCAAATAACAATAATTTATTTATTTTAATGGTTTATCTTAAAATTTAACGCCCATCAATATAGGGTTTTAGAAAAAATATATATATATTATAATTTGTTAAAAAAAATACTAGTTTGATTAAAGAATTGAGTAACATTAAATTTTCATCCCAATATATTAAAGGGTATATATGTTCCCATAAAAACATTGATTGAATTGTTAAAATATTATTTTTTAAATCCTCTTTTTAAGTACATTAAATGCACTATATATGAAAAAGTTACTCCCTTCGTCCCATATTATCTGTCCCTTTTACCTATATCACACATATTAAGAAAATCAGTTTTTGTGTGAAATTTTATAATTTTATACAGAATTTCCCCAATTTACCCTTGCTCTCCCCATTTTTCAATCTTAGTTTTACGAGAAATATTAATTGTCAACTACACAACTACCTGGTCTTTGATTAAAGTAATTGACAGTATCCAAACAAAACCCAAACATGAAGTATTCATATTTGGGGAAAAATGAAGATTAAGGAAACTCATCCAATCAACGCGTGAACAAGAAATCCGGCTTTCCACTTTTTTCCAGTTTACCCAAAAGTTAAAAAAAAAAAAGAGGAAACGACGAGAATATTAAGATTAAGCCACCAAATAAAACTGGATCACTTTGCTACTCATCCAATCAACGTGTCAATTAGATTCGTTAGTAGATTATCAATGGAAATGTCCGATCGAAGATCCAACTATTCTCTTCTTAGCAAGTATCCAGACAACTACTATGATCTGTATTAGGAGGAGCTCCGCCGCCGTTCTACGATTCACTTTCGAGCGACGCCACAAGTAATAAGAACAGTAAAGTGAAGTCAAATAGAGGTTTAATCGATTGCGGTCAGATTCAGGGTCAGAATCGATTAATATTTGTAAGGAAATCGTGAAAGTGGAGAGGGAGAAAGGGCAAGAGGATTTACATTAATTAAGTTATTTGGGGTTAGATTAGGAAATTCAACATTAAAATTTGTTAGAGGGACAGATATTTTGGGACAAGATTTAAGTCCAAAATTGGACAGATAATATGGGACAGAGGGAGTAATTTATTTTTCAATTTTGACTGCTTAATCGGTGCATGACTGCACCGGTTAAGCCTTTTTGTAATTAGGGTAATAGATTTTCTTTTGTTTTTGCATAATTAGGGTAATAGAGTTTAATCCCTAACAAGTTGATCGGCCCGCACAAACGCTATGCGCATTCTAATACGAATCTACTTGTATTAGATTCAAATCCAACCTTTGAATATCCACCAAAGTCGACTTGAACTTCTTCAACTTCTAGACTTGTATGTCGATGACCTTCACAAAGTTATCCCTCCTCTTTCGTCGGCCTTAAGCACTCAATTAGACCTGCAATTGAATTCTCAAGATCACAAGATTCACAAACAACTAAGTTATCTCAACCTAATTGCTTGCTAGTACTCTACAAGATTGAAGATCCCTAAGTTTGCTCAAACTAGAACAATGAAGCCAAAGAAATCGATATGGGTATAAACCTCTCAACTTTATTGATTAACTTAACTTATCTTTACAAGAGATAAAAGAGTCCTTATATAGGGGAGGGGTTGGCGCATAACCTACTCCAAACCCAAATCCTAATCCTATAAGGGGCGGCATAATTAAAAGGAAGGAACAAGGAAATAGCCTACTCCTTGTCCTACTAGGAAAAGTAAATACATAACTTAATTAAGCAAGGATTGGACTTAGTCAAACAAGGCCCAACCCAATGTCTTCTAAACTAAATAAATAACTAATCTAAGATAGAATAAAGGTCCAATGGCCGAATTACACAATACTAAGCCTAATGCTCATCGATGGATAACAAGGAACACATCATGGAATCGTTTGGAATATTCATTGGTGTGTGATCTTCAAATCGGCCTAATGAGTCTTCAATGGTCTTCAATTCTTCAAGATGAGATCTTATAAAGCCCACTAAAGCTTCCTTAAACCTTTTAGCCCGAGCCCTTGTTATTGGACCCAACGGTATAGATAAAGGATCAGGTGGCCGGTTGTGGCCGGGTATGGCCAAGTCATGTGGCCGGTTGTGGCCGGGCGTGGCCATGTCGCGTGGCCGGTGATGGCCGGGCATCTCCAAGTCGCATGACCGGTGTTGCGCAGGCATCTCCAAGTCGTGTGGTTGGTCACAAGTGCTTCCATCTCCATGCTCCTCCAAGCTAGCATCGATGACATCTCCATGATCTTTATTGGCTCCAATGTGTTCTTCTAAGCCATGATAAGCCCTTGGCGCATCACATTCTTTGTTATAGATTATGTTATTACTGTTTAGTATTTTGTGTATTTGTGAAGTAGTTTGCCTGTTAAATGGATCTCAATTTTCTTTATTCATATCTTATTTATGGTGGTTGAGTTTTATAGCTGTAATATTCACCTGTGTTGACAAAATCATAGTTTGTAATCCAATTCTTATGTTCTTGGACATTAACCCGTGCAACTTACAATATCCTCTTTCTCATCAATTTAGTTAAACTCTACCTATTGCAGTCAATTCGCGAAAGACTAAGAATTGTATATCCACGATTCAAGATAGGAATGGAGTTTGGTATCTTGATTTCCCTTCGGTAGAGAAGATAGTGGTTGACTATTTTAAGAATATTTTTCCCCGTCTAATCCGATACATTCGGATATTGAGCATAAACTTAGAGCAGTTGACCGAAGGGTGACAACAGATATGAATTCTCGTTTAATAAAGCTTTTACAAGTGAAGAAATCATATTAGCAGCTTTTGACATGGGAGCAGATAAATCACCTGGCCCAGATGGCATGACACCATTGTTCTTTCAACGATATTGGCATATTGTTGGGGAAAAGGCAAGTGAGATGGCTTTAGCTTTCTTGAATTCAAGGGAAGCTTTACCTGATATCAACCATACAAATGTTGTTTTAATTCCCAAGAATGAGCATCCATGTACGGTTAAAGATTATCGCCCGATTAGTTTATGTAATGTAGTTATCAAAAGCGTTAGCTAATTGTCTTAGAGAGGTTTTGCCAGATGTAATTGGTCCCAATCAAAGTGCTTTTGTCCCAGGACGAATGATTTTTGATAGTTCCGTTATTGCATTCGAAACGATCTACTGTATGAAAAACAAACAGAATGGTGGGGCGAGGCATATGGCTCTTAAGCTTGATCTAAGTAATGCATATGATTCTGTGGAGTGGGCTTTCTTGGAAGGAATGATGTTTTGACTGGGATTTTCTCATCGGTGGATTTCTTTAATTATGACATGTGTTAAAACGGTCACTTATTCTGTGCTGGTGAATCGTGTACACATTGAAACGCTTACTCCATTGAGAGGTATTACGCAAGGTGATCCGCTTTCGCCTTATTTGTTTCTATTTTGCATGGAAGGATTATCTTGTTTACTACAACGTGTTGAGTTGGATGGCAACATTAGGGGAATAGCGGTTAATCAATATGCTCCGTGGGTTTCTCATTTGTTCTTCGTTGGCGATAGTCTTCTTTTTTTGAGGGCATCTTTCGATTAGTGTGATGCGATCCTTGACTTGCTTCGTCGGTTTGAGCTAGCATCAAGCCAACAAATTAACACTGATAAGTTAGTCGTGTTGTTTAGTACCAATACACCAGATTGTTTGCGAGATTCAATAATGCAACATTTGGGAATTCATAAGGTATTATCTTGTGATCATTGTCTTGTTATGCAAATTATGATTGGTAAATCCAAGAAAGCAGAGTTGCAACTTATTAAGGATAGATTATGGAACGGCTTCAGCAGTAGAGAAGAAGGTTGTTATCTGTTGTAGGTAGAGCTGTGATGATCCAGTCTGTTGCTCAAGCAATCCCAACATATCTTATGAGCTGCTTCCGTTTTCCGAAGACCTTTCTCTATGAGCTTAATATGTTTATTGAAAAGTTTAGGTGGGGTAGTACTGATACGATAAGGAAGATCCATTGGAAGTCATGGGATGCGTTGTGTTTCTAAGTTAGATGGTGGATTGGGGTTTCGGGATTTTGAATCCTTCAATCTAGCGCTATTAGCTAAACAATGCTGGCGGCTTATTCATGATGAGACCTCATTGTGTTATTGAGTGATGAAGGCGAAATATTTTCATAACGCTTCGTTTATGCAGGCAACGTTGGGGGGGTGGGGGGGGAACCCTTCCTTTGTATGGAGGAGTTTGTTAGCAGGACGAGAAGTAATTCGACAGGGGTCTCGGTGGATAATTGGTAATGATGTGAGTGTTGGTATTTGGAGGGACAAATGGGTACCTAACTCTCCTACATATCAACCTCAAGCTCAACCAGGAACAATGATCCAGTCAAATCTTGTATCGGTTTAATTTGATGGCAACGGATACTGGGATTCACACTTATTAAATAAATTGTTTGAAGCGGAGGACATGACCTAGATACTTTTATTCATTTTCATTTGGCAGTACAGGACACTTTGATATGGAATCATTCGTTTAATAGTGATTACATCGTTCGAAGTGGATATCATGTGGCTAGGAGAATGCTTGGGAAGGATGTTGCGGATATAGACCGTAGATTACCGATATGGAGATTAATCTGGGGTGCTCATGTGATAGCGAAGGTCAAGTATTTTATCTAGCGAGTTGTCCATGATATTTTACCGTCAAAGGCTCAGTTACAACAATGAGGGGTACCTATAGATTTGAATTGCGTTGTATGTTGTAGAGTTGAATCTTCTTTATATTATGTGTTCTTTCAATGTTCGTTGAGTCGGGCGGTATGGGACATTACATGTCCGTGGCTTCTTGCTTACTTGACATTGTGGTATGGTAGGGTGGATTTCTGGGAATGCCTATTCAATAAGGCTAATCAATTGGGTTCGTTAGATATTGTGTGCTTTTCTACTTTGCCTAATATGGTCTAATCGTAATAAGGCTTTGCATGAGCATGTGTGTAGCCTTCCTTCTGGCTTTGTACCGCAACAAATAGATTACTGAGCGGATATGAAACTTCTTTTAGGCGGATTCAACCAATGAGGAACCCAGTGCGGCAACTATGGCAGCCTCCACCAGCAAGAAGGGTTAAACTCAATACTGATGCATCATTTTATCATGCAAACCAGGAAGCAGTGCTAGGGGCAGTAGTTCGAGATGAGACAGGACAAGTTTTGGAGTGTGGCACAATGAGAATCGATAGTGTGCCTGATACTTTATTTGTTGAAATTTATGCTATTCATTTTGGATTACTCTAGCCATTCTTATGGACATGTTAATTGTGAGGTTGAGAGTGATTGTTTGTTAGCCATTTTAGAGATTAATAGGCGATCTCCTTCGTTTTGGGAAGGGGGATCTTTAGTTTATTAGATTAAGTACATTGTTTCTTTTTTCTTATTTTGTTCATTCACGCATGTTAGTAGGTCAGTAAATTGTCTAGCTCATAATCTAGCCCAATTTGACTGTGATGTATGAGCTAATTATGTATGGTGCGGACTACCTCTGCACGTTTGTAATCCTGATTGTTGATATCAACGAAAATTGGTCGTTTTACTTTAAAAAAAAAACATGTTGTGATACTTAAAGAAAAGGTTTACATTCTGTATAAACTCCAAAATCCAAAGCAAAAAATAACCATATAGTTTAGATATTAACGTCATACGACTATAATAATTCTTATTATTATAATAATTAATTAAAGTTAGATGTTCCGGGCAATACTTGCAAAATAAAACTATATATGTACTGAATTCCAAGAAAGCCTAATATAATTTGTACATAAGAATTTTTGGTCTACCTTTTCACCAGTAATTGGAGTCATTTAACTAATAGCAGCAATTACTTAATTTTTGAAACAAACCTGGAAATTTATGAGTTGATAGAAGTAAGCGAAGAGGCAGAAAACCAAAAGACAAAAAGAGAGAACAAAATGAAATGAAACACTATTATCTTGGTAATGGAAGAAAGAGAAACACATTTAAGAGTGGAAATAGTCAATTACCAAAAAAGACAAGGGAGAACATCAAAGGTAAGAACCTAAATGAGGGCCCTTTTAGTCATTTGTCAGGTGCCAAAAAGACCAAAAAGGACAAAAAAAAGTTCAAATCTAGACTCCTCATTGATCCTCGAAAGGAGCCTTTAATAATCTTTTTTGGGTGTTTCAAATAACATATAGTATATATAACTTTGAGTTATAAAAATTTAAAAAAAGGGGAAAAATTCCAATTAGGTGTATTGAAGTTTAAAATAATCACCGGATTATGGTATGCTGTAAAGTTATCCCTATTTGGTATAATGATCACTATTCGGTGTAATGGTATCATTATAAGGTGTAATGCAAAATTAAATAAAATATCAATACTTTTTTGCCTAAAAAACCTTTTCCCACTATAAACTTGAAAATTATAAAATTATGCTTTGAAGTTTAAGTGTGTCGAAAACGCTCTGAGGCGGTTTCTGGCAGTTATGGGAACTCCTTTGTGAGAGCTTTTGTCTTGTCTTTTGTACAAGTTTCTCTTCTTTTCTGTTAATCAATTTCTCCCTTCTATTACCCTTTCTTGATTTGTTCAAATGGCTGATGATCTTGATAACCTTTGGGCGAATTTATCTTTACAAGATGAAGAAGATAGCATCACTAATCTTAACCAGGGTTCGGTGGCAGAGACATTGGGAGTAGGCACTCACTGTTTAATTGTAAAGATCTTAACCCGTAAACCGGTTCATGCTGATATTCTCAGATCGGTGCTTTACAAAATATGGAAACTGCGTGGTGGTTTGCAGATTCGAGATTTGGGAGACAAATTATTCATGTTTCAATTTGAGAAAATTGGTGAAAAAGACAGGATTTTTCTTCAACAACCATGGCACTTTAATAGAGCACTGATTGTCCTGAATGAGTTTGATGGATTCTCCAAACCAGAATCAATTGATCTCGATTGGTGCTCTTTCTGGGTTCAGTTTCATGGATTGCCTTTAGCATGTATGAATGAAAGAACTGGTTATTCTATTGGGAAGAAAATAGGCATTGTGGAAGAAGTTGACTTATGTGGAGACAAAATAGCATGGGGAAAATGTCTGCGAGTGAGAATCAATTTGAATGTTACTAGGCCCTTGAAGAGAGGAACTAGAGTCAATTTGCCTGTGGCTGGGATTACAGTGATTCCTTTCCGTTATGAGCGTCTACCAGTTTTTTACTATATGTGTGGATGTCTTACTCACAATGAATCTGAATGTGATAAGGCATTTACCTTGAAAAGATCCTGTGGGAAGATAGTCATGGAATATGGACCATGGTTGAGGGCTGAATATTAGTTTTCAAATTCTGATTCTTTTGATGCTCCTTCTATTTCTGTGACCACTAATCGATGCATTTCAGAAGGCTAGATGAATGGGAATAAGAAATAGGGATCCTCAATTATTCCTGTTGATGCTTTGTTAGTGGAAAAGACGCAGACAATTCAGATTTTGGTGCTACATCAAGAGCAGAGTTAGTTCAGAACCAATTAACAGATAAGAAACCAGTGATTGATCCAGTGACTGAATCATTTAAGGAGGTGAATTCGACACTAATTGTGCCCAAGGAGATGGAGAATAAAATGGATGTTATTTCTGAAGTGCTTGCAGTGCAGACCTTGAACTCGATAGAAAATGAGAAAGGCATTGAATCTAATCCACCTCCAACACAATCTGATCCATCTATAGACATTACCTTTGTTTTTAAATCTCTCCCTAATCCCAATCTCTCTGAAAGTAAGAAGAGTTCTCATTGGAAAAGGTATGCTCTTTGCCAATCCAAGCCTATTAAGTCGGGATCTAAACCTTATCCCACTTCTGGTAACAAGAGAATCACGAGCAAGAATCTTTCTGAAGATTTATCTTCCCCTTCATTATCTAAAAGATCTCGAGATGTGGTTGATGCTGGTGAAATGGACAAAACAGTTTCTAATATGGCGAGGAAAGGGTGGACTAGCCCTCCTCACCAAGGAATATGAATACCATAATTTGGAACTGTCGGGGACTTAGGACACCCCGCTCAGTTCATATCTTGGCTGACCTGGTCAGGAAACATAATCCTTTTATAGTACTTTTATCGGAGACAAAGAGGAGATTGGGTGAGATGGAATTGATTAAGGCTAAGCTGGGATTTGATCATTGTTTCAGTGTTATTGGGCGGTTAGGAGGATTGGCTCTTCTTTGGTATTCTAATACTACTATTAATTTACTTTCTTTTTCTAATAACCATATTGATGTGGAGGTGAATTATCTGAACCAGGAACCATGGTGATTCACAGGGTTCTATGGTGAACCTATTGTTAATAATAGAAGACATTCATGGCGTCTCCTTTCATCTTTAAAATCTCAATCACAATTACCTTGGTTGTGTGGTGGTGATTTTGATGAAATCAATAGCCTTTCTGATAAATTGGGGGGAACTTTAAGGCCTCATAATCAAATGGAGGCATTCAATAACGCCATAGATGAATGTAGTTTTCAACCAGTTCTGGTGAAAGGTCCAATGATACTTGGAACAGAGTTATAAATGGAGAACATGTATTTGAAAGATTAGATAGATGCCTTGCCATTCAGGATTGGATGCAGCGGTTTAATTTCTCAGTGGAAGAACACCTTCTGACTTCTGTTTCAGATCATTTGCCAATGTTATTGCATGTCACTAATCAACCGGATCAGCAGCTACAAGGCAGAAAGTAGTTTCGATTCGAAAATATGTGGGTACAACATGAAGGAATTGAAGAAATTGTTGCTAAGGGCTAGTCACATTCAGATTCTCTTTGTGTTAAAGACATAATTGCTTCTTGCAGCAAAGCACTTCAAGAGTGGGATCGTGATGTTTTCGGTAATGTTCGATCACAGATCAACTATAAGAAGAAAGAGTTTGATGCCAATTACATTAAGGGACAAGCAGGTGGTGATTGTTCCTCATTACAGCAATGCCAAAAAGACCTCAATTTGTTGTATAAACAAGAAGAGATTATGTGGAGCCAGAGATCAAATAGTTTATGGTTGAAGGACGGAGACCGAAACACAAAGTTTTTTCATACAATGGCATCCCAAAGAAAATGCAGAAGCTTTATCTCTAGAATCACAGATGATACAGGACAACAATTCACTGATCAAGCCAATATTCATCGGGTAATTTTGGATTATTACAATTTAATTTTCTCTTCTGATAATCCTTCCCTAGAAAACATTCAGGCTATTAGTAGTCTTATTGATCAAAGAGTCTCTTCTGAAATGAGAGATATTCTTGATAAGCATTTCACCGAAGATGAAATTCGATTGGCTGCTTTCCAAATGAACCCAAGTAAATCTCTTGGTCCAGATGGCCTCAATCCTTGCTTTTATCAGAATTATTGGAGTATTGTGGGTAAGGATGTCTCGGATATGGCTTTGAAATTCTTGAATGAAGGTCTTCCTCTATCAGACCTTAATCAAATAACAGTGGTGCTTATAACGAAAGTTGCGGAACCAAAAACTGTTAAAGATTACCGAACTATTAGTCTTTGTAATGTAGTTATGAAAATCATTACAAAGACTCTTACAAATAGGTTAAAACTTATTCTTCCTCAGATCATAAGTGAAACTCAGAGTGCTTTTGTCCCTGACCGCTAGATTTATGATAATTCCATTTTGGCTTTTGAAACCATTCACCATATGACAAATTGTAGAGGGGGTAATAAACAGAGCTTAGTATTGAAACTTGACCTGAGCAAGGCCTGTGATAGAGTTGAGTGGTTGTATTTGGAAGAAGTTATGAGAGCTATGGGTTTTTCTGAATGTTGGATCGCCCTTGTGATGACGTGTGTGCATACAGTTAACTACACAGTTAGTGTAAATGGTAATCACAGTGAAAGGATTTATCCGACTAGGGGTGTTCGACAAGGATACCCTCTTTCTCCTTATCTCTTCCTTTTATGCATGGAAGGTTTCACTAGTCTTTTGAGACATGCGGAACACAATGGTGAAATTGAAGGAGTATCAATTGCTAGACATGCTCCGAAAATTTCGCATTTGTTTTTCGCTGATGATAGCTTACTCTTCATTCGTGCTTCCTTGTCTGATTGTACTGCTATTTTGAATGTGTTGAAAATGTTTGAGATGGCTTTAAGGTAGCAAATAAACATTGAGAAATCCTCAATTATGTTCAGTAGCAATACCAGTGAGGAGTTGAGAGTTGACATTATGCAGTTCTTGGGTGTTTAGCGCATTATGGCTAGAGACAAATATCTTGGTCTCCCAATTATGATTGGGAAATCAAAAAAGAGAGAATTGCAGCATCTAAAATCGATTAATTACTCGTATAAGGAGCTCGAAAGGGAAACTACTCTCAATTGCGGGTAAATCGGTTCTTATACAATCTATTGCACAATCAATTCCACAATATTTAATGAGTGATTTTAAGTTTCCTCAGACTTTCTTACATGAATTGAATATGATTGTGGCAAATTATTGGTGGGGCAATGGTTCGGAGAGAAGGATAATTCACTGGAAAAAATGGGATTCCTTGTGTGTTTCTAAGCTTGATGGAGGTCTTGGCTATCGTGATTTGGAAGCATTCAACCTAGCTCTTCTTGCAAAACAGTGCTGGAGACTACTTCAAAATGAAAGCTCTATTTGCTACAAGGTATTAAAGGCCAAATATTTTAGTAATTCTTCTTTTATTGAAGCAAATTTGGGGCGAAATCCTTCTTTCATTTGGAGAAGCCTCCTTGTTGGCCGTAGAGTGATTTTGGAAAGGTCATGATGGAGGATAAATTCTGGAATACTTGTGGATGTTTGGTCGGATAAATGGATTAATTCACCATCATTTCGACCGAGACCTCTGCCAGGAATTATCCAACATCCAATGAGAGTTTCTGAACTCATTGATAAACCTGAGATTAGGGCTGGGAGTGGATCGGGTCCAACCGACCTACTGCCCGCCACCGAAGTAACCGACTTGACATGGGTCGGTTTTTAGGGGTTGGTCGGTTGGAAACCGACGGTAAATCCTTTAATTCGGTCGGTGTTCGGGTATGAATATTTTAATCCGAACCTGACCGATAAACCGACCGACATATATATAAAAATATAATTATTAATATTTTTTATATTTAGTATTTATAATTTATGTATTATATATATATATATATTAAAACCCTAAATTGTTTCTCCCTGAATAATTTCTTTTTCTTCTTTCCTCTCTACGCTGCAAACTCTGCCTCTGCCTTTCTTTCTTTTTTTTTCTCTCCTCTCTGCCTCTACCTCAAAACCCTTTCGATCCAATTTTTGGGTGGAAACGTAGGCTTCCTACTTCTATCCAAGTTTGCAACGGCTATCACTGCAATCGTGGCTCACCAACAGTCTCCAAAAAAGCCAAACTTGAACCAGATGTATTCCATGCTGCTTTTCCCATTTTTGGCGATGGAGCCATGGAGGCTTTTATCCGATGGAGGCTTTTATCTCAGATTTGTGTTATGATTTGCCCGATGTGTTCCCAAATCATTTCTATAATCTTGTTGATTTGAAATTGTTGCTTCATTTGTGGATTAAATAACTGCTGAAGAATTGCTGCTCTTCTTGAGTTCTTGTCTGTAAACATGACTACATGAGGGTGATTCACTGATTCTTTGAATTTGTTCTTTGAATTTGTTGTTGAGAGACACGGGTAAGCCTTATTGTATGAAGTATCACCTGTTTTCTAGTTGAGTTGTAACTATAATTGTTATTGTTCTTGATGAGATAAATTGGGGATGATTGTTATTTACTTTTACAATTTTCTGGATAAATTGGAGATGATGTTGAAGAAACCGACAGTCCCGTAAAACCGACCAACCGACCGAAACCGACGTCGGTCGGTGGCTAGCAGTTTTAAGGAGTTGTCGGTCGGTGATCGGTGGTAGTTTTCAAGTCAGTCGGTGGTTGTTTTTTGGAAAATTTTGCCACCGACCCGACCGAAACCGACCGACGCCCACCCCTACCTGAGATGAGATGGAATATCACCAGCTTGACTAATCTATTTGAGCAAGATGATTTTCATAGAATTTTATGCCAACCTCTACCATTGATTCCTCAACCGGATTGCTTAGTGTGGAATGATTCTTCAGTCGGTGTTTATACAGTGAAGTCGGGGTATTTTGTAGCTCGGAAACTGTTAGGAAAAGAGCTTCATCCTCAACAACAAAGATCCCCTGTATGGCGATTATTATAGGAGTCTAATGTCAAAGTAAAGTTTTTTAATTGAAGACTTTTCCTAAATATCCTGCCTAGTATAGATAATTTGTGCAGGAAAGGATTGGAGATAAAAGATCGATGTAGTGTTTGTGGTGGAATTGAAGATTCTTGGTTCCATACTTTCTTCTCTTGTTCATTCAGTTGTACAATATGGTCTTCAATTTGTCCTTGGTTACTTCCTTCTATTGCTAATTGGTCTCATGATTCTGATTTTTGGGTTCAATTAGTGATAAAATCACAGCAGCTGGGTTACTTGTATTTAGTTTTAACTGTTTTATGGCTCTTATGGTTCAATCGCAATAGTTGTATCTTTGAGTCAAAGTATTTTCTTCCAACTACTTTGCTGCAAAAGCTTTCCAGATCCTTTCCACAACCTCCACAACTTTGCTCTTCATCAAGACAGACTTCATTGGCACCTTCATGGTCTCCTCCAGCAACAAATATAGTCAAACTTAATACAGATGCCGCTTTCTGTACATCGACTGGTTCTGCAAAATTGGGTATAGTCCTGCGGGGTTCAGAAGGTGAGATAATTGCATCAGGCTACAAATATGTTCGACATTCATCAAATGTAATGCATGCGGAAATCCTAGCCATTCATTTTGGTCTTCAGTTGGCATTAACTTGCAATATTCAATCCCTTGAAGTGCATAGTGACTCACTTATGGCAATTGACGAAATCAAAAAGGGATCTAGATCAAATTGGAGTGGAGCTTGTCTCATTGAAGAAATACAACACTTATCTTATGTTTTTCATGTTTGTTCTTTCTCTCATTGCTACCGTTCTGTTAATACTTTAGCACATAATATTGCACAATTGGAACTTGTCAATGGTGCTCACTATATTTGGTATGGAGTTCTTCCTCCATGCGTTTGTAATCCAGACTATCAATGAATGAAGTATCACTATTTTCCTCAAAAAAAAAAAAAAAAACCTTTTCCCCAATTATAAATGTAATCTATTCATTTTTTTTTTTTTTCACAACACCTTTTATTGATGTATTTTCTTTTTATCATCTTTTACTTTTAATCAATTATTTTTTTTATTTTCTTATGTGTTTCAAGCAATTTTTTAAAATGTTTATATGTTTTTTTTTTTACGAAACAATTTTAATTTCAAGCATTAATAAATAAAAAAAAATCTCAAATTGAAATCATTAAATTCTAATCATAAAATTGGACGCAAATTCAAAGTTCAAACCCAAACTTACATTCCTTCTACCATTAAACATAAATATCGATAAATCGAAAAATTTGTAACATATGAATATAGATAAATGGAAAAATCTTACAAATCATTAAAATTTAT
The DNA here is from genome assembly GCA_001974805.1 of Corchorus capsularis. NCBI lineage: Eukaryota > Viridiplantae > Streptophyta > Magnoliopsida > Malvales > Malvaceae > Corchorus > Corchorus capsularis. The sequence goes on from AWWV01007210.1 coordinate 62,649, forward strand.
GACAAATTGATAATAAAGGTGGCAAAATGAATCCGATCCGAGAAAACCCGCCCGAAAAATCCGAACCCGAACCTGATCCTAAACCCGATTGACTAAAAAAGTCAAATACTTGAATCCGCCCGAACCCAAACCCGAAAAAACCAGAACCCGAAAAATCTAAAACCCAATAAAACTTGGACCCGAAAAAACCCGAACCCAAACCTGAAAAAAAACCGAATTCAATACGAATATTTGAAAATAAATAATCATTTCTGAAAATTTCATTTATGGTATATAGTTTATTATATGAATATGTTTTAAAAAGTAAATTAATAAATTATATATAAAATTGAAAAGGTTAATGACATTTTTCATTCGGGAAAAAATGGGTAAATGATTTGACCAAAACCCAGCTCGAACCCGAACCCGAATTAACCTGACCCAAAATTGATACGAACCCAAATCAACCTGACCCAAATTTAATCCGACCTGACTCAAGCCCGAACCCAACCTGACCCGTCCGATTGTCACCTCTACTAATAAAGTATATGTCAGATTTAGAGTAAAAAAGGACTTTTATAACAAATTCAAGTATAAAATTATTTTTAAAGAACTAATTTTTAAAGTTGTAGAAAACTTATCAATAACAATGTTGAAAAAAAGTATTTGTGACATTAACTAAAAATCAATCAATACACTTTAAAGTGATAAGTATTACCATTATATTAAATAATGATAAGTTTTCATCATAACACAATCATTGTTTATTTTGAACTTCAATACACCAAATTGGACTGTTTGGCCCGATTGTAGCCTCTGAAAAAAGTGTTTTTCTAATAGAGCTGATATAAAAGCGCTGTACAAAGAAGTCAAAATAGTATTTGCCAAACATCATTCAAAAGCACTGTATGATGTAAGTTCTTTAGCAATAATATTATAAGAGTAAAGTGTGAAAAAAAATATATGAAAAAAACGATATGTATTACACAGATATATATATATATATATAATGTATTCTTAATTAAAGTATTTACATACTTTATAATGTTATATATATATATATATATGTGTGTGTGTTTGAAATGGTGTAGGTTTATTACATGTTAACAATCATATTTGTGAGTATATTAATATAAGTTATTTAATAATAAGTTATAATAAATACTATAATACATAATTTATGAAATTATTATTTTATATATTATCACAAATTCATATTATTATTTTTATGTATAAGGTTCCAATAAATTAGTATCATATCTAATTTATTAAAATAAAAATTATCAAATAATAAGTTTAACATCGATACAATAAAATTAAATAGAATTGAAAATAATAAACTAAAACTTAATCTCATTAAAGATAAATTACATTTTTTTTAAAAAAATAAAGTATGTATTTGATGATAAAAATTAAATAAAAGTAAATAATGCTACCCATGTAAATGATTAAAAAAATAAAAAAAATAGTCATAAGAAAAAAAATGAATGCAATTAACTAGTTAAATAAATAAGAGTAAACAAAAAAAAGAAAGAAAAAATGTTACAAGTAAAAATTGCAAAAAGAAAAAAAAAAGAAAGAAAGAAAATGGCAAGGAAAAAAAATACAAACAAAAGTTTCATTACCGAGGAAAAAAAAAAGCTAAAAAAGCTACAAATTAGAGCCAAACACCCAGCTAGAGGTGGCAAAGTGAACCCGACCCGAAAAAATTTTGTTCGAAAACCCGATCCCGAACCCGATTGACTAGAAAAAGTCAACTATCCGAACCCGCTTGAACCTGAATCCGAAAAAACCCGAACCCGAAAAAGCTCAAACCCGAAAAAACCCGAATCCGAAAATTTATGAAAATTTCATTTATGCCGTAAAATTTTTCATATGAATAAGTTTAAAAGGTAAATTAATAAATTACACATAAAATTTGAAAAAGGTAATGACATTATTCATCCGGAAACAAGGTGTAAATGATCTGGCCAAAACCCAAACAGAACCCAAATTAACCTGACCCAAATTCAACCCGAACCTGAATTAATCTGATCCAAATTAACCCAAACCCGAATTAATCTAACCAAATCCAACCCAAACCCGACTCAAGCCCGAACCTAAAAATAACCCAAACCCAATAATCTGAACCGAACCTAACCTAACCCACCCGTTTACCACCTACACCCAACTTGGACTTCTAAAGTAGCAGTGAATAAGTTTTAAAAGCTGGGCCAGGGCAATACCAAAAAAAAAAGAAAAAGAAAAAGAAAAAATTCCAAAGTTACCAACTTACCATAGAGAGGTGGTTGGTGACACAACCATCTCACCCTCAGTCCTTAGTCCTCACCAACCCCACAGCCAATCAAAAACTTTTCCATTCCATTGACCTCACCAACCAACTCCCCCTTTGGGATTCCGTATTTATTTATATTTTTTGTTGAAAAACCAACGCATAGAGCCTGTGGCAACCACAAGAGACCAACAACAACCAAACCAAACTTGGAGGTTAGTTTGATCAGCAAATTTCTGCCTTCTTCCTCAAACAAGCTAAACACAGAGGAACAGAAAATGGGCGGTGGGGGAAAGGTTTTTACTTTGGCTGAGGTTTCTGAACACAACTCTCGTAAGGACTGTTGGCTTGTTATTGAGGGCAAGGTACATCTTTCTTTCGGGGAAAGATTTTTGCTCTTTGACCCAATTTGAGTTTGATTTTGCTTTTTTTTTTTATTTATTTAATAATTTCTTATGTTTATATTTTGCAAAAGTTGGAATCTTAATTTGGTTTTTGGTTATGAAGTTGTAAGTTTTAGTGTTTGTTGGATCTGGGGTAGACTTTTCTTTTTATTCTGATCAGTTGGTGAATTTTTTCTTGGCTGTTTGATTTTAATCTTTTTTTTGGTTCTGATCATTATAAAAATTTTGATTCCAAGTGGGATGGATGGATCTCTTTTAGAGGCCGGCCGGCTGCTTATCTTCACTTCATGTTTGACTTATAGCTAGAAGTTTAGGATACTTCAGAGTCCATGTTTTTATATTAAATATAATTGAAACTGAAAGAAATTTCCTGTTTTACTTTATAGGTGGATTGATAATCCAGATTCAGTATAACCATCTTTACTATCAACAGCAATCTTTTGCTTAGATCTCACAATTTCTCTTGATCTTGATAATTGCTAGAGCTGCATGTAAGAATAGCCCCTCTGCTATTGAGTATCTTGGATTTGCTGATTTCTTAGTTAATCTGGATGGTGGTTTTGACATTCATACGCTCAGTCGCTGTTATTAGATTTCATTTCACTCTTAACTGTACAATTTTTTATGAATTTTGCATGATGGAACTTGTGAAATACTCCAATGTATTCTCTTAGTAGTTGGTCATAATTTCAGTAAGAGAGATTAGTCTTAGTTTGTTTTTGTCATCCATTTGCAGAGGACATGTTGGTAGATAAAGAGTGTTTCGATTGTGTTGATATGCTTTTTGTTTCATTTCTTTGAGAGCTTCAATTTTGTTGGTGGTTGTACTCTTTTTATTTCTGATTAAGTTACTTGGACGATAAATTAGTATTTTAGTAATGATTTTCACTGGTTGGTGTCCCATATTCACTGCATTAGCTATTGAATGCGAATGACTGGAATTTTTTCTATTTACTTCTCTTCACTTGGTTCTAACATTATCAGGACATTAATTTAACATCATTATCCATAATTGTTCATTATGAGTCTCTAGAAACTGTCATGAATGTTTTGGTTGCAATTTTTCTTTTCTTATTTATTTCAAGATGCTACTGCTGCAACTATGATAAATTGTACCTCCAAAACTCTGTGAAATTGAAACCTGTTTAAACCTTTGGTAGCATGTAGCAGGGTTAATGTTCAGATATCAATCTAATATATATTTAATTTTTAATCTTACTCTACGACCATCCTAATTTTGATTTGTCACCATGCTTTATGTTCCATAGTGCTCTCCTTGAATTCCATATCTTCTTCATGAGCAGGTGTATAATGTGACTAAGTTCTTGGAAGACCATCCAGGTGGTGATGAGGTCTTATTGTCAGCCACAGGTATTAACAAGTCCATATTTCTTTGATATATTTTTGTAATCTATGCCGAAACTGGTATAGAAGTTGGAAACATGGAGATAACCTTTGTTTTGATGCATGGCTGGCAGGGAAGGATGCTACTGATGATTTTGAGGATGTCGGCCACAGTAGCAGTGCTAGAGCAATGATGGATGAGTTTTACGTGGGTGAGATCGATACATCAACCATCCCCAGCAAGACAAAGTACACTCCTCCAAAGCAGCCTCACTATGACCAGGACAAGACCTCAGAATTTGTGGTAAAGCTTCTCCAATTTCTTGTTCCCCTGCTAATCTTGGGATTGGCTTTCGGCATCCGCTTCTATACCAAATCACCGGCTTAAGCATCAAGACTGTAAGAGACTTGGAAAGAATTATCACAATAAGATTTATTTTAGTTTAAATTTGTTTGGAACTATCACATATTGTGGGATGATTGGATGTTTGCTTATGATGAATATGTGGTTTTTTTGTCCTTGGACCAGTTCCATGTGTCCCCTTTGCTCTGTAAGATCTAAGATTGTTCTCTTTTCCTTATCATGCAGTTGGTAAAACTACCTTTCTTTCTCATTACCTTGGCAATCTTAAAATGTCTGTTTCATAAACTTATTTAAAGAAAAAAAAAAAAAAGTGTCTCGTTGAAGGCGGCAGCCATTTTGAGTCCACTGATTTATGGGCTAAGTTCCAAGTTAAAGCTAAAAGCTAGTACTTGTGAGCCCATGTGCTCATTATAAAATTTGAACTGTAGCTTTCTTTGGGGGGGTTGGGGGTTGTTTTAGTGTGCTTGATCACATGATGCAGACAGATCCCTCATCTATTACACCTCAGATGACGCAGACAGATCCGTCTATTACACGCCCTTCATTCCTAATAGTGATTACACACCCCTTCATAATAGTGACTTTGCCAAGATGAAGTAATAGAATTGAACTCTGTTAAAATGCAATGCATGTATGCACGATCAATTAGCCTAATAATACCTTGATTTATCGTTATCGTTTCATTGGAGTAAGTTTTAGATTTTGGAACATGTTGTGACAATATTAAAATGGGTAGGTTACAGAGATTAAATACAATACATAAAGAGGAAAATACCCACCTATACCAGGGGCCTTCTGTCTGAACCAATTGCTGCTGCCCCCAAAAATTTACATTCAAACTAGTCTATAAAATCTTTTCTAGTTAGTTGCTAATAATCATGTAAAAACTGAGTACACTAATTATTTTAATGATGTAAGAGATGTTTTATTTTGTTGCCAAAGAAAGAATACCCAACTCTTAAGAGTTGAGAGTTTCATCTTATAAAGAGGTCTTGAGTTCACATTCCACGAACTTCCCCGATTGCTTTTCTGCAAGTTAAGATTCACCTTGGAGATCTCGAGTCTGCATCCCATGTACTTATTGGCCTTTTTTTCTCTTCTCAACATATTTATTTCATAGGATTTGGTTGAACTATAAGAACCTAAGCAAAGATTTCTTGGTGTGAACCCTTGCCAAAATTTTCTCCTCTTATCATAATTCTTGTTACTTCTATTCAGCTTTTGGGTAATCTTGTTTAACAGTACAAAGCTTAGAATTTTGGTAAAAACTTTCGAGTTATTGACCCAAGATTTGCAATTACATGCTCATAATTGGCAAGTTGCAACTGTCAAGATTTCGTCTTAAGATAAGTCTCACGGGTGCCATTCCCATTGCCAATGGTTTCTTTTCTTGTACTTCCATGTGGCTTTGGGTTTAACAACAAATCTTAGAAGTTAACGGGATAATTTCGGACAGGGTCTTGTAAGGGTAAACTATTTTCTTGTGTAAAAAAAGCATGCATATAGGAGTACATTGTATTTGGTTATCACCATTTTTCCAGAAAACGACATAAAAGCTAGGCTTCGTCCTAATTCCGATACCCACGTTACGTTTCCAACACCGTAACAAAATGGGACAAACAATACTCCTTGATGGTCACGCATCCATATCTCTAACCCAAACTCTACAAAAACAAACAAAATCTCAGAACTATTGAATACTCATTTCTCCTAAGATTCTTCATTGATCTTATCACCACCCTACGAGAGTTAATAGTATAAGAACAAACAAGGGAATTCACTGTATTCCCTCTTCCTTGACTCTTTCTTTCTTTTGCTGATGAAGAACAAAATATGGGAGCCAGAGAAGCAGAGAAAGGTGTGCTCAAGTTAGTGCATCCCGGCAGGCATGTAGAGATTCATAAGGAGCCTATTGTTGCTGCAGAAGTCTTGAAGAAGAACCCTAGACACAGTGTTACGCGGCCGGATGTGTTTGAGTATCCATGGATTGTGGTTAGACCTGAGTCTTTGTTAAATCTAGGCAGAGTTTTTTACATAGTTCCGAATCGTACAATCTATAAACTGATAAAAGCCAAGGGATTCTGCATCCAACCTTCCTTACGGCAACATCTATCTACCAAAGACTCATCTGCTGGGACGACACCCAAGCACAAAGGCCATTGCCAATCTCACTGGCAGCAATTTCATTTTCAGGCCACTAACTGGGACAAGGCAAGTCCCCAGGACGACTCTACGCAGTTTGTATCCTTTGCTGATATGGTAACCAAGTACCAGAGCTCATACACAGAATATAAACAGATGTCAGTTACAGATTCTATGTCGGACATTGAATCTCCGGGCGACAAAGGGTATCATGTTAGTGAGATTAGCAGCAGTAAAGAAGCAGCCTTAAGATTGAATGATGATGCTCTGGGGACTGAATGTAAACAGATGGTTACCATTTTGAAACCCTGCTTGAGGAAACAGGACAGTGCCCGTAAGCTGCTTCAACTCAAAGTTACCTTTTTCTTGCCAACCAAATTCGAGGAACGAAAAAGAAAAGCTACAGATCCTGGAACAGAATACACTCACTTTTTGACTTGTTAAATTTTGGCAAGTCTATGGCTCGGCAGTCGGCTCCCCCATCCCCCAAGAAACTTCAAGAATTTTTTAATGTAGCTTGATTTGCCTGACTAGTGACTATAATAAATGATCGTCTTCCCCCTATGTCTTTGTTCGATTCCTCTCTTCTTTTTCTGCTCTTATTTACTCTATGCTCAATATTAAACAGATGTGCCATGTCTACTTTGAATGTGTTTTCTTTAAAGCTAGTGCTTTGTGAACATTGGCTTTTAAAAGATTTACAGACACTATAACATCTTTATTCCTAATACCGCGAGGGACATGATCAAATACACGGATGTGGCTGTTAGCCTTGACAAAACCTTTAGCATAGACTCCACTGCTAGCAAATATCTGAACTAAAGGGAAAAAGATGGCAGATTTAGATATAAAATCAACTTTGCTCCAAAGGTGGGAGTGGTTAACTGAAACAAAAAAATGGAGAGTCCTAAGGTGGATTTGTCAATTCTTTCAAAATGATTGTCATTTAAAATGCAGAAAGGAACTGAAAGAAGAAAGCATTACACAAAACTAATAAAGCCGAGATAACTACGGCATCTGCCTATGCTTTTGGAATGACTAAATTCTAGTCAGAGAGTTTACTACAGAGTACTGCAGAAAACACCAAATTTCCATCCATTCCAGGTCATGTAGCCAATAATACAGGTATCAACTTTGAAGAGCTAAACTTCTTTTTGTTATAATATGAAGTCATGCAATAAGATCAGTAATTGAACATTTCTGTGTATGATAAATGCCTCATGTAAATTTGAACTAGTATATCAGAGCTGTTCTCTACAGACACCATAACTTGCAATCAGACAAGAATCCCCACTCTTGACTCTTGCTAACCCAAAGCATCACAACTCATATACAATGTGGGTGAAAAGAAAATGTTAAAAAAAAAAATTTAACATAAAAGGTTACCAAAACCATGGCATTACTCAACAAATACAGGGAAAAGAATCCATGCATTTTTAATTACCTAATCAGTGCTTGCACATGTCCTCTCAATCACCTTCGAATCTGTTCTGTAAGACTGTCTAGAGGGAGAACTTGATCCTCTTGAAGAACTATGTCCAAAGAAGCTTAGTTTACCAATTTTCTTTGAGAAAGAACTCATAAATTTACGAGAATGAGACTTTGCCATATCCCTCTTCATACAGACATGCTCTTTCTCTAGATCGTTTAATCTCATCCGCATCCGAGCAAGCTCAAGTTTTAGCTCTCGGTTTTCTCGCCTCAAAGATGCATAGTTGTCTTTTGGAGACATTGCTGCACTGAGTGCACCACTGCTGATCCGCCATGACTGATGATGCACTGGCTTGGGGTCATCATCAGCATAAGAGCAGCATAAAGCATTCCGTAGCCTTAATTGCTCAAAATAAAGAACTTGGACTATTGATTGGAGGGGTAGTCGTTCATTTTGTGCAGCATGTGCACCAGCTTCTTGTGAGAGCTTCTGAAAATCAATCAGTTTGCAGAGCTTCTTCCTGTCTGCATCTGGTAAACCCTGGTGTGCCTGAATATAAAGCATTAAATTAGAAAGTCGTAGAAATTGATAATTACCATAAATAAAAGAATTATAAGTGAATCTCTAATGAAGTTCCATACCCTAATCCTGGACAGAAGAATATGCAGTTTTTTTTTTTAATAGATTAAACCAACAAGAAGTATATGTGATGCAGCAAGTATTTCTTTTCTGGATATGACAGAAACTAATCTGACTGGCAAATTACACTTTAGTTTGATGCAAATTGAAAACAGATTACAGATATAAAAAATGAAGATACCAGCATACATACTTTCAGGTAAATATCAATGGCTCTATATAGCCCATCATGGTTAGTACGAGCATGAGCTGGTAAAGTCTCTGCAATGGCCATAAACTTTGATAGCTTGAGGTTTGCATCAGGAGCAATTTCAGCAAGATAATTGTCTACTAATTTTGCAACTTTCAACAATGCACTTTGGGATGGTGAATGAGGACTATCAGATTCAAATACAGATGCATCATCCATATCATCTTCACTATCATCTTGCTGAGAAAAATTTACCAATATCCTTTGAACAGTATCAACATCAAATAATGTGTCACCAGCATGCCGAAAAGATGGGATCAAAAGGTCATCAAGAGTTGCTATATCCAACTGGGATCCAATCCTCCTCTCTAGATCAAGCCTACAAGCTATAGTGCAATCAAGCATCACTGCACTTCTAAGAAGTCCAAAAAGGAAGCTGATAGGAACAGCAAGTTTCTCGACAGGTAAAAGGCTGACGATTGTCTCAACCACAAGTCGTTCATGCCCAGTTGAAAGCAAATCAACTTTTGTCTGACCAGATGGATTCCACAAACTGGATTTCTTTGTTAGCTCCTTCTGGGCATAGTTTACAAGGGATGCACCAATACTCTCAGGACGGACACCACGACATTTCATGGCAGTCATAACTCTCTGATACAAATCAATCCGAATAACAGAAAGATCTTCTATCCACCAGTCTCCCTCACATTTGGCTTGCCTGTTCATATGAAGTCTACCTGAACTGCTGTATTCCAAGCGGGAGAAGCTTGAGGCAATTTGCTCTGCACAAGCTTTTGAGGCTATTGCATCTATGCAACGGCTAACTATTTTTAACTCATCTGCAAGAGGAAGAAGGTTTTCACATTGTTGTAAAACTTCAACACACATCTCAAGGTTTTTGCAAACAACACTTTCAAGATACTCTTCAGCGCGTGAGCCAAGATTATCTTTTGAAAACTCCTCGGTCATTTCTAGGTAATCAGAAACGCAACAGAGCTGAGCCACATTTAAAGACGTGATTTCAAAGTTAATGCCATAACAAAATTTTGCTGCCAGCTCAAATGACTCAGCACCTCCAGGTAGATTAAGAAGCTCCACCCTTGAGATATCAGAATCCCTATGTTCTGCAACTAGCTTCCTGATTCGCCCACTTCGAGAGACTAGAGGAAACTGCATATAACAACTAAATGTATGAGCTTGAGGATGTACTAACATTAATCCACAAATGTACTAACATTAATCCACAAATGGGAAAAACATGCTTATTAACTTTATGACAAATATAATCTATTGTCTTCACATTGAAGAAAACATCAGGCAAGGTGATCATCCCTGAAAATAGTTCTCTAAAATTTTTCTGATTCTGGTTGAATTTGTGAGCATGGTCAAACAGGAAGCTGGTCACTAATTTTGCGTTTTGTCACCTTGTTTACTTTGCATTTGTCTAGATAAAAGCAGTTAACTGAAATGGAATCAACTCAAAAAAATAATAATAAAAGAAGAAGAAGACTAAGAAGAACAAAAGGTTGCCACCTTTGTGTACCAACTAGAATGACTGAGTATGATTTTGTTACCTAAACAAAACTGCATTAGAATGCAGTAACTGCAGTAAGCCAGCTAATATTCCTTCCTTCTCTTTTCTCTCTAACTATTGAACATATCAAAATAAACATTTTTAACATTTTTGACTAAGCTGTTATGTTGCTTTGATCTTCCTCGCAATTTTTGCCAACCATGCCATGCCATGATGGTTAACCAGTTAATTTAGTCTGTCTAATGCAAACAAGTCAATTTTCTGCTATGCGCATTAATCTCATAAGGGACAACCAAGAAAAGATCTCAGATCTACATGCCTAAGTACATTTGAAGTCTTTCATCATTTTTCAAGTGCATTATTCATATTGTAGGAATATATTAAAGTGCTAAGTCAACCGTAAACTTCATGCAAGCAAACTAAAATAATATGAATTTCAGAAGTAGAGAAGGCAGAAATCACCTTGTGTAGAGCAAACGTTCCCCCATTCACTTCTATAGTGATATCACTTGGAACATCCCTAAATATCCTACAATAACAGAACAAGCACTTATTACTATCAGAAGGACCACTTCTGAATATGGAAAGGAAAAAACTAAAGGACAAAAATCCAAAAAAAAAAACAAAAAAGAAAGAGAAAGAGTTTCTCTCTAGGAATATTTAATTGTAGTTTTTCCATCTCCAGGAAAAAAAAAATGAACTTCGAGGTGACTTAGGGTCTGAACATTAAAACTGCCCATCATAGCCCCAAAAAAGAATAAATATAAAGCTGGAGCCAGTTAAGTTAAAAGAATTTATTACATCTTCACATTAAAAAAAGCAAAACAAAGATTTCGAGTGACACCACAACCAAATGGGTAATCTGGGGTTCAAGTAGCAATTACCACTTACCTTAAATCAAAACAACAATGTAGAGAAACTTGGAACTCAACAATTTAATGCATAAAAGAGCTCATTTTTCTCAAGAAAAAAAGAAAAAAGCTGAAACTTGAAGCAAACTACAACATAAAAAAGTATATAGCATATAATAAAGGAAACCAAAAAAAAAAGGAAAATTATTTGCATCACTCATCTGGGAAAACAGAGTGACCAAGTGTGGAAAAGAGGAGTTGCTGTTGTTCATTAACAAGGTAGCTATCTTTGTCAAAGATCAAAGCTTGGGAAAAACACATTAAACAAAACCATTAACAACAAAAATGCAAAGAATTAAACTTTGTATACCATTCATTGCAACGCTGCCTGGAACTCTTTGCCAAAGGCAGCTGTTGCTGGTGGTGGTGGTGGTGGTGGTGGTGGTGGTTGTGGTGGTGATGATGGTGTTGCTGCTGCTGCTGCTGCTTGTCCATTGTTGACAGAGAGAGCTAGTAAACTCAGGAGAGAAAAAAAGGAAGATAGAAAGAGAAAGAGAAAGAGAAAGAGAAAGAAGAGTGGGGTTGAGGGAGAGAGACAAAGACAGAGTCCCAGTTGGAGATGTATCTCGTTGCTTAACTTCTTTGGCCATTTTTGTCAAACGCCTGATCTTCATACCATAGATTGCTATTGTCCAAACCACTGGGCCTCTTTGGTGGGTCATCCTTTCACAATCTACCCTCTCTCTTTATTGTTTCTGTTTTTTTCTTACAAATCTACTAAAATGTTGGGTTACTGTTTCCTTGATGCTTTGCTTTGTCTGTTGATAATAATGATTTTTTGTTAAGAAAGTAAACAAGCTCTTATAAAAGGGTGTTTTTGTGTGCTAACTTTTGTTTTTTGGGGTTTAAAAAAGTCAAAACCCTTCATTAGAAAATAGGAGAAAAAAGCGGGAACAAAAGTAGTTGTAATCTTTGGATATTTTAGCATGCTTTTTTGCTCTTTCTCATCAAAAGCATAAAAAAATCAGTTAAAATCCTTTTTTTTTCTGTCTTTTCTTTTGCTCATGCTTTTTTTTTGGTAATAATAGTAATAAGTTATGTTTTTGTAAATTTACATTTTCAACATATCAAAGTTATGAAAATTTCATTAACACCCACTCTTTTCTTTTTTGATGGAAAATGCACTCACTTTGTGAGTGTAGGAATAAAAAGATATAGTTTATAGTAGTTTTCTTTTTTGACACATTTAAATTGGTAGTTTTTTTTAAAATAATATAAATAAAATTTAATTATTATATATATCCTTGGTGGTTTATTTTTAAATGGGTAGTTTTTAATTTTTTAAAAACTGAGTTTGTACCCGAGTCAACTCGTGACACAAACTCAGAACTTCACATTATAATTAATATAGATGATCATTAATTAAGGAAAAGATTAGTGCTAATTTGATTGGTTTAAAAGCTTTTCACTAATCTCTTGTTCCAACCACCAAAAAGGTTCTTTTCAGAGATGTCCTACATGAAGAGTTGAAGTAGAGTGAAAGCTTTCTCACAAGAATTTTTTTTTTTAAAAAAGAACCTACTTGAATTTTAATTAGGATTAACACTTTCTTTCAATCATTAATATTTTCAATAAGTGATTTTCAGAATATCTATCAAACCAAACCATACGCAATTCTCATCCAATTAAAAAAATACATCAAATTGATTGCTGGTTTGGGAGGATTCAATGTACCAATCCAAATTTACACATAATTACTAACCAAAGGGTAAATGCAGTCCAAATAATTCCATGATTGTTGCCTTTAGAGCTGGCAAAATGAACCCGAAACACGTTCGAGCTTGCCCGAATCCGAACTTGTCCAAACTCGAGTTGATCAGAAAAGTCAACGTCTCGAACCCATCCGAACTCGAGTTTGAAAATACCTGAACCCGAAACAGCCCGAATCCAAACCCAAACCGACCCGACCCCGATCCCGACCCGAATCCGACCTGAAATAATTTGAATTTATTAATAATAATTTATAGAATAAAATATTTTACCGTTTAGAAAAAAACATATTTCCTTTTAATATTAAATAAAACTATTATATATATATGTGAATATAATAAATTTATATTATAATGATTATAATTAAATGATCCGTTAATCAATATAAAAAGTACTAAACTATAAAAGGAAATATATATATATATATATAACTTAAAGTAAAAGACTAAAAAGTACACTTATAATTAATTAAAGTATAATTAATTAAATACATGAAATTTTAATTTTGTTTAAACAAACGAGTTTTGCTACATGACCAGAAAAATTGACCCGAAATTTGGTCTTCCATGACGTGTTGTTACACAATTGGTCCAGTAGATTGGTTCCACCACTATTTAAGTGGAGTTTTTCAACAAAACATTGGATGACCCCACATGACACATCATATAGGACAAAATTCTGGTCAATCTTTTAGGATGTTCAGAATTTTCCTAAACAAATTAAGAGTCTACAAAAACAGATGATGAAAGATAAACAAAGGTTTAAACCGAAAGTTATATCCTTGTTCAATCTAGTCCCTTATTTTAGTTCAGTTCAGTCCCCATAGTTCTTTAGTGGTTCAATTGAGGGCCTATCAACTAATATGTTTAATTTAAGGCTTTCATTTTAATTATTTGTTTAATTTAATGCTTAATTTATTTTAATTTGCAATCATTTAGAATTGATTAGTATTAATTAATTTAAATTAGTGATAAAGTATATGTATTTTATATTTAATTCAATTAATTTAAATGTTGCACGTCACTTAATAATGGTCGATGACCTTATTTTTTCTGAAGAAGGGTTTTCATTTTTCAACAAGTGGTCGAGTTTTCGGGACTCTCTGAACGTCTTTATGGATGAGACTGTTCTTTCGCTATTAATCATTTGTTAGTAATTTTTAACAATTATTCAATCTTTATATATATTGATAATCATGTTATATCATATTATTATATTACATATATTATCAATAAAATTATAATATAAAAGATAAAACAATTATTTTTGTTTAAAAAAAATCTTTGAAAAGAGCTTATACTTGAACTGGGATGAGCCGGATCGAGATCGGACTCTGAATATTGAATTGAAATCAAACCCGAACCCGAATCCTAGCCGAGACCGAATCCGAAAATACCCGAACCCGACAAAACCCCAACCCGAAAAAACCCGAATCCGAACCCACCCAAACCCGTCCAAACCCACCCAATTGCCAGCTCTAGTTGCCTTGATGCTTCATTAGATAAAGACTATACTAATCAAATTATTTCTTCATGATTATTAATTAAAATATTATTGTTGTTCGCTATGCATCTCAAACTCGGTCCATAGTCCATACACCTAGTTGAGTAAAATTTTCGGATGTTAAGTGGTTAAGATTTAAGACAATATTGATTAACTGGCTTGAATTGTTGCAATCTTGGAGCATATATGTCAAAGGTTTGAATTGCCCTCGTTTATTCGTTTTCATTTTCAACAAATATCCCAAAGTTGCAAGGCCAACCACCTGCTTTACAGGCACTTCACCACAAGCTAGAATGTAATAATATATTATATACTACATTATTGAAAACAATTGTCTAATATTAATTGTCTTTGATCAAATTGGGGTCCAAAAAGATGCCCAACCGTAAAGATTGATTAATGGCTATCCAGACCACAAATCTAAACGATATCATTGCCTTTAATTTCTTTTGCAAAGGGAAACCATTAACAATAATATTTTCTTTGCAAAATTGACTATTCATTGTAAAAAAAAAAAGAGCTTGTATGCATGAGAGACAAAATTGATGGGGTTTGACCTAAATTTGTTGCACAAAGTTGGGATAGTGTTTAGGTTTTTTTCAAGTCTAGTGGTTTTCTTCATCACTACTTCAATACACATGTATGTTAGGCGATAAATGAGGACATCCACAATGAAAGCAAATTATAATGATGATCAAAGGGGAAGGGAAGATTACATTTTTTTTTTTATGTATTCCATATCTACAACTCCAGTATACCTGATCTTCTAGTCTTTTTTTTTAGATGTTATACAATATTCAAATTCCATTGTAATCATGAGGTATCTCCATATATCCAAACATTTGAATGGGAACACAAGCTATGATAATTTTTTTTTGTATCCCATCCCGTATCCAGGGTTTTGCCCTGACTAATCCGGATCTGACCCGTGTCGCGCATCCGGTTATGGTGCGTGAGTCTACCAATGGGCGCAGCTGCGTACGCAATATCTTGAACCTGAGACCTGTTTAAGCTGGAACAAGCCGCTTACCACTTGATCCAACCCCTTGTTGGTACAAACTATGATAATTACTAGCTACCATAATAACCAACAACCAAACTGACATAAAGTTAGATGAAACCCACATATACAGTAGGAGTTGAACCTGACACCTCACAATTCAGGAAACATGCACCTTACATGTTAAGACAAATTCTCAAATATGCTTTTTACTAGTTTTTAATTCATTAAAGTTTGAGTCGTGCTACTTATTCCTCCAACTTATCAGACATAATTTCTCCCTCTTATATTTAGCATAATTACAACTATAATATATTTAAATTGTAATTATCACGAGAAAAAGGGAAAGAACATTTTGGTCAGGTTTGTGGTTTAGGAATGGGATCGACACCAACATAAGTATTTGGACCATCACTTTTCTCTGCAAAGCCATTTGGCCAACCATCTCAAGAAGTTACAAGGCTGAAAAACAGAGTTGTAGATCTAGAATCTGAAGTTGCTCTAATTCCAGAAATGAAATCTCAAGTGGCAACCATTCCTTTATTAGAAGCACGAATAGATTCTATGAAGATGATAATACAAAAGTACCTTCCTAATATTGATATTTTGATGCAATTGCAGGTAAAATCAGATCATATATATAGGTCATGTTTCAATGAAATGTATATTTCAAGTGTTTTCTTCATGATAATAATTAGTGAATCATGTTTTGATAGGTTGGCAATGATACAAATGAGAATGTAACTAACCCATCAATGCCATCTCAAACTTCAACTCATCACCAAGGTAATATAGTTTTTTTTTTCTAGATTTGCTCATAATGCTGTAACATTTACATTATGTTCACATCAAATTCATTTTTTTTTTATAAATTGTGTTTAGGTGAAACATGCAAGAGAGCCCGAAAATCTTAGCAAGTTTAAAGTCTCTCGATTTGCTGCCTTAAATTTTCATTGCTGCAATTTCAAATTCCATTGCTTAAAGTTGATAACATTGTTGCGTTCACATTTTTATATATAATTTACATTATGACATCAAAATTGATATTTCAAGTAAACTTATTATCAAATTATGCAGATTTCTCTAGCCAGTTGATATAACTTCCTTCCTACAACTTCAATTGAAATTGAATCTTTGATTGTTGGCTTATTTGGCTTATGTGGTTGCTGTTGGTTCCTTCCTCGTTCTGCCTCATGATTATGTTTCATTTCAGTTAAAACTTATGATTTGATTACTGAAATTTCTCAACCATTAATACATCTTGGCATTTCTAATGTTTGTTATTCTTACTTCTATGTTCTTGTCTTACTTTTCCAAGTTCTATGCAGCAGAGGTTGTCATTGGTTTGGAGTATCTTCATTGTCTTGATATATTGATATTCTTAGAATTAGATACATTTGTCATATATAATCAGAAACAAATAGTTGGTTCTATTGATTTGAAACACTCTATGTTTTTTTTCCAATTGTTTTTTGGAATTGGTTGGTGTAAAGATTGATTGCCTAATGGAAAACATTGGCAGCATCTATTGATTTTGTTACATAATGTTTGTCATATCAAAATTATATATATTTTAATGATTGTCAGGAATGGGTTAAGAGCATTGAAAACAGAAATATAGCATTGAAATAAAGAAGGGACTTTTCCTGACAGTTAAGAGCCCCACAACTAGTTTTAAGGCTTTTTTTTTTTTTGAATGAATTTCAAATTAGACATTTAATGGGGGTTGAAAGCCCCGGTGATTAGAACAATTACCGAGGGTCAATAGCAATCGGTTATAATAGCCTTTTACCGGGCGTTAAATAGGCAGGCTTGTTCCGAGGGTTAAACAACTCCCGGTAAATTTGTGATCCGGGGGTTAGAATCCCGGTTAAATGGTTACTTTTAACCCCCACCAAAAGTCCATTATTTTGTAGTGGCATTAAATTTACCAATGGGGGTGTTTGCCTTGTTCAAGATAAAACATTTGCAACCAAAACTTTTAAAGTGAGAAATATTGGGTTTTCTGCCTTTGTAAAGCTCAAACAGTTGTGTTAGTGGTTTCAACCCAAAAGTATTTTGGAAGATTGTTTTCACAAAGCATTGTTTAAGCCATGTCTTTCAAAGTTTTGTTTTTCTTTTCTACTAACCCATTATGTTTTGGTATTCTAGGAGCTGAAAAATTATGTTGAAAACCATTTTCATTGCAAAAGGTTTTAAGAGCATGACTATCAAACTCACTACCATGTTCACTTCTAACACTTAAAATAGTGAGACCTATTTCATTTTGGACTCTCTTGCAATGATTCGCAAAGACATCGATAGCTTCATCTTTGTGACTCATAAAATATATATAGGCTTGAAAAGTCATCAAATATGACGAAGCCACAATAAGATTTACCACCTATGCTAGTGACATCAATGGGGCCAAAACAAGTCTAGGTGCAGTAACTCCAATGCTCTCGTTGTGGATACAATGTTTTTGGATTTGAAGAAGCTCCTGACTTGTTTGCCAAACTGACATTCTTCACAAACTTTATTAGTATGAAATTCAGCTTGGGGAAGCCCGAGACAAGGTCTTTTTTAATGAGCTTATATATGATACTCAAGCTTGCATGAACGAGCCTTTTATTCCACAACCAGCTATCATACACATCATTCACCATAAGACATATGTCTTTGCTCAGATGAAAATCTTCAAAGAAGATAATATACACATTATCATGTCTTTTTCCAATGAATATGAGCTTGTTTGCATTGATGTCATTAACCAGGCAACTTTTTGAGTTGAAGATGACTCTGAATCCTTTGTCGCAAAGTTGGCTGACACTAAAATGATTGTATTTGAGTCCCTTTAGCAATAGTACATTTTTAATTGTTGTTGTGTTTGCTTCGATTATACCAACTCTTTGGATTTATCCTTTTGAATCATCTCCAAAAGTGACATTGTTGCCTTTCTGATGAGACCAAGATGTTACATGCATTTTGTATCTATTTTGCATTTATTTGATATGTTTTCTATGTTATTTTACCCCCTAAATGGGTGTTTTGCACTTGTAGATCCATTTAGAGAGAAAGTTGTAATATGGTCTAAAATGGAGCAAAATATAGCTATTTGGAGTACAATTGGATCAAAGCCCAAAAGGAGACCTCAAGATGGTGAATTTCGACTTTAATACAAAGGATGTGGTGAACCATGTGTTGATGAAGCTCATGAAAGTTAACAATGGAAGCTTGAATGATCATCAATGCAGATCCAAGTAGACAACTTGAAGAAGATAAAGCCCAATGCCACCCATAAAGAGTATGTGGTTAACCATGTCATGTTAATGATTGCCCATATGAATCATACAAGTCCAAGTCGATGCAAGTGTTACATAGGAAACCATATGTGGTTACATGGAGACTTATGTATCATTACTTGCTCAACAAGGCCAGCCAATCAAGGACTTCTAAGTCATTTGTACTCCTATAAAACCTTAGCTCTACTTTGCCTATAAATACTCTTGTATTCTCACTACCCTAGAGGCCCATCATAGTTTAACCTAGAAACCATATTACTTGTTTAGCTAGTCGCCCATCTCTTAGAAGAATGGAGCTTTCACTCAATTTCATGAGTGAGTAGTTCTTTTATGCTTCTTTGCTCTCCCATGTAGAAATCTATTCACTGTGTAATGGTGAAACTTTTTTCTTAATTCAAGTGCTTATGCATGATACATTCAAATATGATTCTCTATCAGTCATCTTATGTTGGTCTTATGATTCTATGAGTGTTGCGCGCCATTCATATTGTTGTTTGATAAGTTAATGCCAATTTCTATCTATTGATTATAGAATTCTGATGAGTATAGTTTATTAGATCTGATTCAAGTGGTAAAGATAATTGTATTATAACCTTTCTGATACGTATGGTTATCTGAGAATCTCATTTGTCTTGATTATTTAACATACTACGAAGTTATATGGTTCACTGCTATCTCATATTTGTCTTTTTATGGGCTGCAGTTTTACATAGATCTAGGATGATATGTTGTAGTTAATAGTTTAGTTAATTGTTCGATGCACTTTATGCCAAAATCTATCTATATAGAGGGATGCTTTCTGACGAATCCATACAGCTTTGAAGGGAGATGTGATGTCGATAACTAGGTGAAACCCACTCATAATGGTTCTCCTCGTTCTAGCACCAAGTTTTTGCTATGTGAAACAACAAGGGCTGCATATATTTGTTTGTTTTTCGCCGTTGTGTTGTCTCATGTCTCTTAGGCTTCTGCTATCTTGGTTTTTTTGCTGTGAGATGTTGCTTTTAGGCAATTTTGAGGTTTGCCATCGTCTATTATGTTTTTTTGTTTTATGAACTCTTACAGAGTAGACTGCTGGTTGCATTAGTTTTTGTTTGGCTAGCAGTATAATTGTAACTCTGATTCTCATAAAGATATATTGTATATCTTCTTTGCTTTTCAAAAAAAAACTAGGTGAAACCCACCTTGCATAGGTAAAGAACTTGGAATTGGTGCATAACTATTAGCTACCGTTTAGTCTTTCCTAGTGACTAGTTGTGACTTGCCGTTTGCAAAGAGTTATAATATGATATCCTGCCAAGGTGTATGCATGTTTATTTGCTTGTTATCTTGTATGTCAAGGACCCATTACACATGATAGATCTCTTAATATTGAATGAAGAAAGGAAGTATGCTTAGTTTATATAAATTTCTCTTGATTCAAATCCATTCTATTACTTTACTTAATGACAATTACTCTCTTATACTTTGATTATTCAGTGCTACCTTTTTGTTTACTTAGTGTGTAGGATTGGTTCCTTGTTGTATCAACCATCCTAGTGGGAAACAACCCTTACTTATCCTGTTCTACCCATTTGAGTAGCACCTGAGGAAAAATAAATTTAAATCCTGATCAAGCCTCATTTGTAACGACCATCTGAGGTGGCATCACTTTTGTCTCACTGAAAATCGTGCACTATTTCTCATCTCCAGTCATATGTTTGCAGCAGCCGCTATCAAGATACCACAGCTTCCTTTCCTGAGGTTGAGCTTCAAAACATTCTCTATTCTGCTCCCGCTCAACCTGCATACACAGTTATTTAGTTTGCAGGTTTAGGTACCTATAATTGTTGAACTCTATTGCTTTTTATGATAACAATATAAACCCAAGTATGTTAGCTATTGCATCTATTTAGTGTGCAGTAAAGTCTTTAACAGTAGAAAGGTTGAGCATTGTAGACTTTTAAAAAGAAAGCTTCATCAGTGACACTAATGTAGAAGAATGCCACAAAGCCTTAGGCGTATGAAGAGTTCAAAGTTTCCAAGGAGGATCATTTGAAGCCAAAGGCATCAATTTCAGAAGGCAAAGCTCATAATTGAACAAGAACAATCAAGTCAGCATGTGAGAAGAATACTAAAGTCAAAATAGAATTTTGAAGTTTGAAGAAAACTGGAAGATGTTAGTGGGATTAATGGTCTGGAGATTAAAGTGACCAGCAGCTACAGGACAAACCAATATGGATGCGCTGAAGCGATCAACGTCGTACGGATGCGATAGAGTTGTCAACAGCTGGCATGACTAAAGAAAAGAAAAACGGGAAAATAGTTTGAATTTAAACTAAAACGGCTAGTTCGCTGTAGAGTAATATAAATACTCAAATCTAACCGTTTGAGCCTAAGTTTTGGAGCACTTTTGAAGATCAAATCACTTACTCTCTCCAGAATTTTAAAATCCCTAAAATCCAAGTCTTGCTCTCTCTACAGTTTATTCTATTAGCTTCGATATTTGTATTAGTGCTTAAAGTTTATACCTTTAGATTATTTTAGGCATGATTGTGTATATTTTGATCTGATAGGATTTTTTCTACACATTGATACTCTATTTTTCTGTATTTGTACAAGTGTGGGTTTGCACTTGGGGTTGTTTTGAGTGTGGGTTTGCACTCGATATCAAAGCTTTGGGTTTGAAGCTTTGGATTGTAAAAAGGTGTTATGAAGACCAGTTTAACTTCACTGATAGTGGATTCTAAAATCCTTGATATGGTATCCGAGGTAGAGGACGTAGGTGTGAAAGGCCAAACCACTATAAATCGAAGCGTCTCCAATCTTCCATCCTTTCTTCTATCGTTCCAATTTTATCTTCTCTTACTCTCTTTACTTTTCCACTATTTAGTTGTTAACGTCTTTATTTATTTCCTTTATACTTTCACTTGCTTCCACTCGCTGTTTATCTTTCTGTTTTACATTAGTGACTTTAACTGCATACTATGTACTAGTGTCTTTAACACGTTTTTCAGAGAACTAAAAAATTTCGATTAAGTGCTATTCAACCCACTATAACACATCTAAGTGGATCAACAATTGGTATCAGAGCCTGGCTCTTGAGTAGATCGGACAAACAGCCGCGAAAGTGATCCAAAGATGGAAACTTCATCTAGTCTCAATATAGCTACTGAAGGACATTAAATAAACTGTCTTCCTCTCTTTGATGGCATTAATTACCATTTCTGGAAATCCCGTATGATGAACTTCATTTGTGCAACTGATTATGAAATGTTGGAAATATTTAGGAAGGTCCTTGGAAACCAACAAAGAAGGCTGGGGAACAAACTGTTGACAAGCCTTAAGCTGAATGGACACAAGATGATATAAAGAAGTTCTAGCTGAACTACAAAGCCATTAATACCCTTCACTGTGCACTGAACGTTATTGAGTTTAATAGAGTCTCTAGTTGCACTAATGCATAGGAGTTCTAGGAGAAAATCAGAATCACTAATGAGGGTACATCTCAAGTCAAGGAGTCTAAAATCAGCTTGCTGCAGTATGAATATGAAATCTTCAAGATGATTCCAGATGAGATAGTGACTTCACTGATTGACAGTTTCAGTAGTATCACTAATTGACTGAGTCACTTGGGAAAAGCCATTCCAGAAAGTGAATGAGTTAAGAAGTTGCTGAGCACTGCCAAAGTCCTGGAACCCTCTTACCACAGCTATTTGGGAGTTAAGAAATCTCAATGAAACCACTTTCGATGAGATTTGTGGATCCCCACTTACTCATAAAGTATAGTTAAAAAGCTGTGTAGAGTTGAAAAAGGCTGCTGAGAAGAAAAGAGGTCTAGCCCTAAAGGTCTCTTCTCTTGAAGAAGAAATCGATAGTATGCTTATTGATGGCACTGATGATGATTCAGATGAAGAGACTGCTCTTTTCACTAGGGGATACAAAGAACTCCTTGGAAGAAGAAACCGTCTCTACAAGAAGAACTTCAAGAGAGACAAGTTCAAGGATGAAGCCAGCAAGCAAACCTCTGTAATATGTTTCGGGTGTAGAAAGCCAGGACACATCAAGCCTAATTGTCCCCTGAACAATAATGAGAATTAGAAGAAGGATAAGAAGAGAAAGAAGAGAGCAATGTGGCTGGAACATGGTCTGACAGTGACGCTACTTCATCAGAAGGAAGTGATGTTGAAGAAGACATCAAAGCCAACCTCTATCTCATGGCAAAAGAAAACGAAACTGAGGTAGTTGCTGATTCTATTATCTCTTTTGAAGAATTGCAGTTTGAATTTGATAGTTTATATTATGATTTTGAGAAATTGGCTGCTAGAAATAAAACTCTTAAGAAAATGAATTCTGGATTGATGAATGATTTAGATTATTTAAAGGAAGAACTAACAAGCATGCATAAATCAAAGAACACTGTTGAAGAAACATTAAAGCATGCAACAGAGGAAAAAGAGAAACTTGAGCATGAGTTGAATGAGCTCAAGGAAGTTGACAGTAATGTCACTAAGTCCTCTGGAAGCAATCACTTCAATGGTAGCAGGAACCAAAGAAACTTTAGGCCAAAAGCTATGGTGTGCTATATTTGTGGTAAGAAAGGCCATCAATCTCCTGACTACTATTAGAGAGATCGGAATCAACCTAAGATCAAAAAGATCTGGGTGTCTAAAGGAACTCATGTTGTTACTAACCACCAAAGACCCCTAGTAATATAGGTACCTAAATCTGCAAACTAAAGAACTGTGCTTGCAAGTTGAGCAGGAGCAAAATGAAGAATGTTTGAAGGCTCAATCGCAAAAGAAGAAGTCGTCATACCTTGATAGCGACTGCTGCAAACATATGACCGGTGATAGAGAACAGTCCATTAGTCTCACTAAGAAGGAAAATATGTCACCTTTGGAGATAATTCTAAAGGGGAAGTGCAAGGTGTTGGTACTATTGAAGCAAGCACAACAACAATCAAGAATGTTTTGTTGGTGAAAGGTCTCAAGTATAATATGCTCAGCATTAGCCAACTTTGTGAAAAGGGATGGAGAGTCGCCTTTGACTCCAAAAGCTGTCATGTTAATGACATCAATACAAACAAGCTAATCATCACCGGAAAGAGACACGGGAATGTATATATTATCTACCTTGATGACTTGCAACTGAACAAGAACGTGTGTCTCATGGTGAATGATGTCTCGGATAGCTAGCTGTGGCATAAGAGACTTGGTCATGCAAGTTTGAGCACCATTGCTAAACTCATTAGTAAGGATCTTGTCTCGGGCTTACCCAAACTGAATTTTAATACTAACAAAATTTGTGAAGCATGTCAGTTTGGCAAACAGGTCAGGAGCTCCTTCAAATCCAAAAATGTAGTTTCAACAACGAGAGCATTGGAGTTGCTGCATCTAGACTTGTTTGGCCCCATTGATGTCACTAACATGGGAGGTAAATTTTATGGGTTTGTCATAGTTGATGACTTTTCTAGATTTACCTGGGTTTATTTCCTTAGTCACAAAGATGAAACTATTTATGTTTTTGCTAATCACTGCAAAAGAGTCCAAAATGAAAAAAAACTTCACTATTATAAGTGTTAGAAGTGACCATGACGGTGAGTTTGATAGTCATGTCTTTGAGGATTTTTGTAACGAAAATGGTTTTCAGCATAACTTTTCTGCTCCCAGAGTAAGACAACAAAATGGAGTGGTAGAAAGGAAGAACAGAACTTTAAAAGACATGGCTTGAACTATGTTTTGTGAGAACAATCTTCCAAAATATATCTGGGCTGAAACCAATAACACTGCTGCCTATGTTTTAAACTGTGTTTCTATTAGACCTATTATTTCAAAAACACCTTATGAACTTTACAAAGGCAGAAAGCCCAATATTTCTCACTTTAGAAGTTTTGGTTGCAAATGTTTGATTCTTAACAATGGCAAACACCCCATTGGCAAGTTTGATGCTCGTAGTGTTGAAGCTATTTTTCTTAGATATGCTTTGAACACAAAAGCATATAGAGTGTTTAACAAAACATCTTTAGTGGTTGAAGAGTCTATTCATATTATTTTTGATGAGACTGATAGTGCACCGAGAATGGTTGTGCAAGATGATGATGATGCAATGACCACTGATGACACTAATGAGAAAGCCACTGAAGAGATCAATGGAGATCCACCTATAGAAAGTCTTCAGAGGCAAGAGCAACAACATGAAGATCTCCCTAAGGCATGGAAGTGTGGAAAGAGTCATCCCCCAGATTTGATCATTGGAAATCCAAATGAAGGTGTGAGAACAAGAGGAGCACTTAGAGCAGTTTGTGAGTTTGCTGCTTTTATATCCCAAATTTAGCCAAAAGCATTTGAAGATGCTGAAAAAGAAGAAAACTGGATGATTGCAATGCAAGAAGAGGGTAAAAGTACCTGGGAGGTTCCTGTACTATATGAAATGTTGATTTTGGTCCCTGTACTTTTTTTTTTCTTACAAATTTGTCCTTCTACTATCTAAACCGATCATCCGAGGTCCCTCACGTTAGTAAGCCGTGACAGACCTGTCAAACTTGCTTACGTGGCACTAACACCGTCTAATTCGCTGACATGGCATGCGACACGTGGCATAAGAATTAAATATTTTTATTTTAATATACTTTTTATTGAAATTTATTTTTTTAATAAAAAAATCGGGCCAAAAAAATAATTTTTTAAAAAAAGAAATCTAAATTTTTTTCCCTACAAACACCAAAAATATTTCTCTCTCCTCAATTAAAGATCAAACACCCCTTTTTTCAAGAACCTTCTCACTCAAAACCAAAATCAAATCAAACCCAAAATCAATATGCCCTTGTTCCTCTGATTTGTTTCATTGTCTTGCTTTGGTTAGGCATCAGTAGCGTGGCCAATATCACAACTGTTACCACCACCACCAGCTTCCATTACCAGAAGCTGAAGATGAAGATTGAGAAGAGAGCTTGTAGCAAAGATAGGACTTCGAAGGAAATGGGGTTTCTTCTATAACTACCCCATGCTTTAAATGAGCCTCCAACGTTCATATGCTTCACAAAAATTCCCATGAAAATGCCCAATTTTGCTTTAATTTTGTTTCTAGATGGATTTACAGCAGTCACCTGTCACCATATTCCCCTTTGCTTCCCTTTCCCTCTTTTGCCCCCACATTTATGGTGAGATCTTGTGCTTGAATTCTATATCAATTGATTGATGAATTGATGATAATCTATCATGCATATGTCGATTTATCTATGTATGTATGATTGGCTAGATTTGATTTGATGAATTAATCTCTTTGATAAACAAGTTTTAATGCTTAACCCTGATTTTATTGTCTAGGTTTTGTTGATTAATTGATTAGGAGTGCACGTCTAAGAAGTTAATTAATTGGATCTATGCTAGATTAGATTCAGTGAATAGCTAGTAATTAAATCTAATTGTTAGTAGCAAGATTGGATATATTCAATGAATAACTAGTAATTGAAGTATTAAATTGGGTTAAGAATTGATCTTAAGTTGTGATGAATAACTAGTAATCATTAACTTATGTTTGGTTTATCTATTGATCTTAATGCTTTATTGATTGCTTTAATTGGTGAATAACTAGTAGCTAATTTTGGTAATTGATAAAAGATGTTTGATTAGGAATAACTAGTACTAGTCTGATTTATAAGTGATAATAGATTAAGATGAAGAAGAATAACTAGCATTCTGATTCCTTATCAAAGACATGTTTATGGTGCTTAATAATTGATATGTTTTGATCTATGATCCATGGTGTTTATAATTAATTTGTGCTTAAGTGGGGATAAGTGGGGAAGTATTGCCTTTATTTTATTGCTTTCTATTTAATTCTTTTCGTGACAACCAAATTGCTTTCTTTATAATATGTTGCTTTTAATTCGTTTTCTTTCTTAGTTGTCTTGTGACAGTTAATTCAAATTGTTTCTTCTCTGTGGGATCGACCCTGACTTGCCTTATCTACCTGTTAGAGAAAGTTTGTTAGGTTTTTATTTTATGATTGTTTGACGATAGCGATCAAGCATTCACGAACCAAGCATATTGAGATTCGACATCACTTCATCCGTGATCATGTGCAAAGAGGCGACATCAAAATTGAGTTTGTTAGTACCCTTAAACAACTTCCTGATATCTTTACTAAACCTCTTTGTGATGGGTATTTTAGTAGAATTAGGCATGAGCTTGGCATGATAGATTCTAGTAACATTTAATTAATTGTTTCATTCATTTTATATTAATGTCTTTAATATGTACATAAATACATGCGTACACATACACGAAAATGTGTTGGATTTTTGCCCTCTAACACGACTTTTCAATTTCCCACTTTCCGTACTTGGCGCGTCCTTTTCATGTCAGTACCTTTTTGAATTTCAAAATCTGTTTTATTCTTATTGGGTAAAGTCACTTCAAAATAAAAAAAGATTCACTTACTCCTTCCTCTTCCTGAAAAACTCTCTCTTTCCAAAAACTCTTGTTGTATTTAAACTCTTCTTTTCTACTTCATTCAGAAACCCTAATCGGTTTTTCTCTCTCCTCTCCCTCAAACTCTAAAAATCTGTTTTATCTCATACTCTCATACACCCTCATTTCCCATCTTTTACTCATCTGTTGAGAAAAATGGCAAAAGGAGAAAGCTCCAAACCAAAGAGAAAGCTCTCTGAGCTTGATGTCATTGATGAAGAAGAAGAAGAAGAAATTGCAGTTCCGACGAAGGGAGCAAGAAGCAGTTCTGACAAGAAAGGAAGTTTTGACGAAGCTAGATTGGTGTTTCGAAAGCTTCAAAGTTGCAGATCGGCTGAAAACTGTGGCATTGCGCAAGAGGTATGATGAGATTACTGAATTTCAAATTATGGCTGCAAAGATGATAAATTGGGATACTTTTTTAGGAGATGATATGTATGGAGGGATTTATGATAATTTTAAAAGGATGAATATGCTGGGTATTGCTAATTATGAATTTACTAAGCTCGGTCCTTCCTTAGTCAAAGAGTTCTTTATTGGTGTTGCTATGATACGAATCTAGTTGTAATCGGTCCAAATCCACCTTTGAGACCCGCCCAAGACCAACTTGAATCACCAAACTTCTAGACTTGTTTGTCGACAATCTTCACTTAGTAAACCTCCTTCGTTCGTCGGCCTTAGATGAATAATTAGACCTGTAATTATCAACCTAAGATCACAAGATTCACAAACAATTAAGCAATCATAGCCTAATTGTTTGCTAGGACTCTACAAGATTGAAGAACCCTAAAGTATGCTCAAACTAGAACAATGAAGCTAAGATAATCAATTTGGGTGTATAAACCCTAATTTTATTAATCAACTCAACTTATGTTTACAAGAGATATTGGACCCTTTATATAGGCAAAGGGTCGACGCATAGCCTACTCCAAACCCCTCTAAACCGCCCTCACATAAGGGTATAGGTGGCTATGCAATAGATACTTCTAGAAACTATCCAAAAATACAACCAATAGGAAAATAACTAAGGATTGGACTTAATTAGACAAGGCCCAACCCTAAACGAGGTCCAAACTAAATAATTAACTAATCAAGATAGAATTAAGGCCCATATGGCCGAATTACACAATGAAAGGCATAAGGTTCATCGATTTCAAGTAAGGTGCATAACTTGGAATCGATTGGAATATTCTTGCTCAAAGCATCTTCAATGATCTTCAAGTCTTCAAGATGAGCTCGAACAAGGCTTGTTAATGCATCTTTGAACTTCTTAGCTCTTGCTCTAGTCATCGGACCTAAAGGCATCTTCAAAGGATCAAATGGCATCTTAATGGCATCTTCTTGGTGAATTTCGATTCCATCCTCTCTTTTAAGCTTGTCCACGCTTCCTTGCAGCCCTTGATCATCCTTGCCATGATCTCCATTGTGTTCTTCATGTCCATGATAAGCCCTTGGCGCATCATACCCTCTCCCTTGAAAAGGATTTGTCCTCAAATCAACATCACTATCAAACAAGGATAAGTCTGAAACATTAAAAGTAGCACTTATATTGCCATATTCACTAGGAAGATCTAGCTTGTATGCATTGTTGTTGATCCTCTCCAAGACTTGGAATGGACCATCTCCGCGCGGTAAGAGCTTAGACTTTCTCTTTTTAGGGAACCTCTCCTTCCTTAGTGCAACCAAACCCAATCACCAGGTTCAAAGATGATTTCTTTGCGCCCTTTGTTAGCATTCTTCATGTAGTGTTGTGTTTTCTTCTCAATTTGAGCTCGAACCCTAGCATGAATATCCTTAACAAAATCGGCCTTCCTTTGTCCATCCATGTCGACTTGCACACTCAAAGGTAAACTCAACAAATCCAATGGGGTTAAAGGATTAAAGCCATACACAGTTTCAAAAGGTGAATATCCAATAGTGCTATGTATGCTTCTATTGTATCCAAATTCAACATGAGGTAGACAATCCTCCCAAGTTCTTAAGTTCTTCTTAATCAATGCCTTAAGCAAGGTCGACAAAGTCCTATTAAATACTTCAGTTTGGCCATCGGTTTGAGGATGACAAGTAGTTGAAAATAACAACTTAGTACCTAACTTAGCCCATAAATTCTCCAAAAGTGACTTAAGAATTTAGCATCTCTATCACTAACAACTAACCTAGGCATTCCATGTAGTCTAACAATCTCCTTAAAGAACAAATTAGCTACATTAATGGCATCATCTGTTTTAACACATGCAATAAAGTATGCCATCTTAGAAAACCTATCAACAACCACAAAGATAGAATCTTTACCTCTCCTAGAACGAGGTAAACCTAACACAAAATCCATGCTAATGTGTGTCCATGGTTCATGAGGAGTAGGTAAAGGAGTATACAATCCATGAGGTTTAGATGTAGATTTAGCTTGCAAACAAACAATGTGACTAGAAACATGCTTTCCTACATCATATCGCATCTTAGGCCAAAAGAAGTGTTCATGCAATATCTCATAAGTTCTATCAACTCCAAAGTGACCCATTAAACCCCCTTCATGTGATTCCCTCACAAGCACATAACGCAAAGAACAAGAAGGCACACACAATCTAGATTCTTTAAACAAAAATCCATCATGCTTATAATACTTTCCAAACCCAGAATTTTCACATGCTTTAAAGATTTCACCAAAGTAAACATCACTAGCATAGAATTCCTTAATAAACTCAAATCTAAGAAACTTAGAATCAAGCATGGAAAGTAAGACATACCTCCTTGATAAAGCATCGGCTACAACATTCTCCTTACCTTGTTCGTAGCGCACTACATAAGGAAAACTCTCAATGAACTCACTCCACTTAGCATGTCGTTTGTTCAACTTTTGTTGGCCTTTCAAGTACTTCAAGCTTTGATAATCGGTGTGAATCACAATCTCTTTAGGACAAAGATAGTGTTGCCACGTTTGTAATGCTCTCACAAGAGCATACAACTCCTTGTCATATGTTGGATAGTTCAATGAAGCCCCATTCAATTTTTCACTAAAATAGGCTACGGGCTTCCCACCTTGCATTAGAACAGCTCCAATTCCAACCCCTGATGCATCACATTCAACCTCAAAAGTATTGTTAAAGTTAGGTAAAACAAACAAAGGAGCATTAGTTAGTTTTTCCTTCAAAGTCTCAAATGCTTCTTGTTGTTATTTCCCCCACTTGAATGGTGCATTCTTCTTCATCACACTTGTAATAGGTGCTGCCAAGGTGCTAAAGTCCTTAACAAACCTCCTATAGAATCCGGCTAAACCATGGAAAGATCTCACTTGACGAACGTTGGTGGGAATTGGCCAATCTTTGATTGCTTTGATCTTTTCCTCATCAACTTCTATACCTTGCGCAGAGACAACAAAACCAATAAAAACAAGCTTGTTTGTGCAAAAGGTGCACTTCTTAAGGTTAGCATACAACTTCTCAACCCTAAGTACATCTAACATACAACGCAAATGCTCAATATGATCCTCTAGGTTTCGGCTATACACAAGTATATTATCAAAATAAACAACAAACTTGCCAATATAAGCTCTCAAAACAAGATTCATTAACCTCATGAAAGTACTAGGTGCATTAGTCAATCCAAAAGGCATAACTAACGATTCATACAACCCTAGCTTAGTTTTAAAGGCAGTTTTCCATTCATCACCCTCTTTCATGCGAATTTGATGATATCCACTCTTAAGATCAATCTTAGAAAATAAACAAGCACCATGCAATTCATCAAGCATATCATCTAATCTAGGAATAGGGTGACGATACTTAACTGTTATGTTGTTTATTGCCCTACAATCAACACACATTCTCCAAGTTCCACCCTTCTTATGAACAAGCAAAACATGAACTGCACATGGAGAAAGACTCTCGCGCACAAACCCCTTTTGAAGTAGCTCACCAACTTGCTTCTCCAACTCCTTTGTTTCTTCAGTATTTGTCACATAAGCTGGCTTATTAGGCATTTGCGCCCCAGGGATGAAGTCAATTTGATGTTCAATCCCTCTAATTGGTGGTAAACCACTAGGAATTTCCTCAGGAAACACATCTACATAATCACTCAAAAGAGAAACAATGTTGCTTGGAAGTTCCTTATCCAAGTGATTAGTGCTCACAAGTGTATTTTTAAGAAAAAGCAAGATCAAAATAGAATTATCATTCAAAGCATTCTTAATCTCACTCTTAGTAGCTACTATACACTCCTTAACAACTTTCTTAGAACTAGCATGCTTATCAACCAAAGCAGATTTGTTTTCAACGCTATTCACACTAGAACTAACATTCTTAGCCTTTTTTTTAAACCTTAAATTCAGAATCCAACCTAGCAAATTCATCTCTCACCTTTAATTGATCCTTTAAAGCTTCTTGAGGTGATAAAGGAATCAAGGTAATAGAATGCTTACCACACATAAAAGAGTACTTATTTGACTCACCATCATGGTGCACCTTATTGTCATATTGCCATGGCCAACCAAGTAGGACATGACATGCTTGCATGGGCAAAACGTCACAAAGCACATCCTCCTTGTACCTACCCAAAGAAAGAGAAACTAAAGCTTGTTTGTTAACCCTAATCTCCTCTCTATCATTGAACCATCCTAAACTATAAGGTTTAGGGTGTTTTGTAGTGGGCAATGACAACTCCTTCACCAAATACACACTAGCTATGTTTGTGCAACTTCCTCCATCAATGATCACACTACTAGGCTTTCCATGCACACGCATCCTAGTGTGGAACAAATTCTCTCTTTGATTTTGCACATCTCCTTTAACATATGCACTTAAAGTTCTCCTTGCAACTAAGTTTAAAAGTGCGGGGGTGTCTCCATCATCATCATCCTCATCATGCGCATAATCTTCCCTTTCATCATCCCCATCACCACTTGATCCCAAGTTAAATTCTTCATCTTCACTCTCAATTTCTCCATAGTCATTAACAAACATCTCCTTTTTGTTAACACAATCTTTAGCATAATGACCATATCCTTGTCACTTAAAACACTTAATATGAGATTTAGAAGAAGAACTTGATGAAGACTTAGAATCGGTTTTAGGGCTTACCCCCTTTTGCGCCACCTCCTTCTCCTTCTTGAAAGATTTCTCATCCTTTTTAATTCGAGTTTTCCATGAGCTAGATGATGATGCAAAGTTCTTCTTAGAGCCACTCCTCTTGATTTGACCCTCGGCCTTCAAGGCATGTTGTAGCAACTTTTCAACATCCAAGTGTTGTTGCATCTCCATTATGTCATGAATGTCTCGATTCAAGCCCGAAAGAAACCTAGCCATGGTGGCTTGTGGAGCTTCATTAACTTCGGCCCTAGACATCAACAACATCATCTCCGAATAGTATTCATCAACACTCTTTGATCCTTGTCTCAAAGATTGCAAGCTTTGGTAAAGAGAATTGATATAGAAGCTAGGCACAAATCTCTTTCTCATGACACTCTTCAACTCCACCCAAGTATCAATAGGTCGCTCCAAATTTCGCCTCCTTGATTGCACCAATTGATTCCACCAATTCAAAGCATTCTCCACAAACTCAAGGATAGCAATTTGTACCTTCTTAGGTTCAGCAAAGGGGTGATAATCAAAGTATATGTCCAATTTTGACTCCCACTCCAAGTAATCCGCAGGTGTCCCTCTCCCATTGAACTTTGGGATCTTATACTTGATGTTGTCCTTTGGCTCATCTCTTTCAACACCTCTCCTAGGCCGCAAGTTCTCATTATAAGCTTGACCTCCAAGCTCTTGTTGCCTCAATCTCTCCATAAGATCTACTCTAACAACTTGTCTTGGTGGTGGAGGTTGAGTTCGATCATTGTTGTTTGCGACATTAGCTCCTTGTTGGGGAGGTTGATTTCGAGTTTCTAAAGCATCCAATCTAGTAGACATGGTGCCAAGTTGCTGAATTATTTGTTGTAACATGGAAGCCGTGTTTACTTCTTGATTTTGCTCTTCTTGTCTATCTCCCATTGTACCTACACAAAGAACAAAGATTAGTAGTAAAAATTCCTCACACATAAGTGTGTGTATACCTTTGTGCTCTCGTGTTTGTACTCAACCTATGGATTGGCAGTCCACTACTCTCTTAATCATCTCACAAGATTATGCCTTTTACTAGCTTCAATAGGCCTAATAAGAGCAACTTGATAGAGTGCTTCTTTCTTTTCGTGACCTACTTAAGGAACAAACAATTAGTAGCAAAATTTTTGTGAATCAAAGGAAAGTGATCTAAACCAAATCCAAACCAATTATGCAGGCTCCTTAAGTCGATTTCCTTCTCCAAGTTTGCTGCACAAAAACTCAATCAAACACAAATCAACCAAATCAATCAATTAGAAACCCTAGTACCACTTAGATCCAATTTTGTACCACTTGTCTCCAATAGGGTTTCAACCTGAAATTCTTCAAATTAAATCTCAATTCACAGCAAAAGCAACCCAAAAATCTCAAACAAACAATCAATTAGGGTTAATTGCAACCAATTGAATCAATTGTACAAACAAAACCCAAATCCCCAAATAACCCGGATAAGAACCCTAGAAATCCAAAATTGGGGCAAACACTACAGATTTTTTTGATTTTTTTCAGTATTTTTCCTAGAAAGATAACACTAAAAGAAGTCTAAATCTCAAATTTCAAAACTTTCCGAGCTCAAAGGAATCCAGAACAAAAATCACAAGTTTCTAGTCGAATTTTTTTTATTTTTTTTATATTTTTCGATATAACTACTAGTTATAAGGACTTCAAATCTGAAATTTCAAAGCAATTGGAGTTAAGATGAACCCACAATGATTTTTTCGAAGTTTCTGATTTTTTTGATTTTCAAGAAGATGGATGAAAAACTTGATGATAGATGAATAGAAAGATAGATTTACCGAATATTGAAGATGATTAACCTATGCTCTGATTACCAATTAATACGAAACTAGTTGTAATCGGTCCAAATCCACCTTTGAGACCCGCCAAAGATCAACTTGAATCACCAAACTTCTAGACTTGTATGTCGACAATCTTCACTTAGTAAACCTCCTTCGTTCGTCGGCCTTAAATGAATAGTTAGACCTACAATTATCAACTTAAGATCACAAGATTCACAAACAATTAAGCAATCACAACCTAATTGTTTGCTAGGACTCTACAAGATTGAAGAACCCTAAAGTATGCTCAACCTAGAACAATGAAGCTAAGATAATCAATTTGGGTGTATAAACCTCAATTTTATTAATCAACTCAACTTATGTTTACAAGAGATATTGGACCCTTTATATAGGCAAAGGGTCGACGCATAGCCTACTCTAAACCTGATACGAATCTAGGGGTTTTAGATTAAAATCTACCCTTTGAATAGCCACCAAAGTCGACTTGAAGCACCAACTCTCCTAGATGAGTAAAATCGATGATCTTCACTAAGCTTGATCTCTTCGTTCGTTTCCCTTAAGCCTTCAATTAGACCTGCAATTGAATACCTAAGATCACAAGATTCACAAACCATTAAGCAATCACAACCTAATTGTTTGCTAGGACTCTACAAGATTGAAGAACCCTAAGTTTGCTCAAACAAGAACAATGAAGCTAACATAATCAATTTGGGTGTAAAACCTTAACTTTATTAATCAACTCAAGTTGTGTTTACAAGAGGGGGATGGACCCTTTATATAGGGGAATGGTCGATGCATATACCCCGTTAAACCTCCTCATAGGCCGTTTACACTTAAAGGAAGGAACAAGGAAATTGCCTACTCCTTGTCCTACTAGGAAAAGTAAATAACATAACTTAATTAAACAAGGATTGGACTTAGTCAAACAAGGCCCAACCTAATGTGTTCTAGACTAATTAAATAGCTAATCTAAGATAGAATTAAGGCCCATATGGCCGAATTACACAATGAGAAACCCTATTGATCATCGACTTCAAGTAAAGTACACAACTTGGAATCGATTGGAATATTCTTGCATATATCGACTTCATTGCCTTCCAATTGATCTTCAATGGACTTCAAACCTTCAAGATGAGTTCGAACAAAGCTTATTAATGCATCTTTGAACTTCTTAGCCCATGCTCTAGTGATCGGACCTAAAGGTATCTTCAGAGGATCAAATGGCATCTCCATGATCAATT
The DNA here is from genome assembly GCA_001974805.1 of Corchorus capsularis. Taxonomy (NCBI): domain Eukaryota; kingdom Viridiplantae; phylum Streptophyta; class Magnoliopsida; order Malvales; family Malvaceae; genus Corchorus; species Corchorus capsularis. The sequence goes on from AWWV01007210.1 coordinate 97,940, forward strand.
GTGATTCCATCCTCTCCTTTAAGCTTGTCCATGCTTCCTTGCATGCCTTGAGCAACCTTTCCATGATCTACATTGTCTCCATTGTGTTCTTCAAGACCATGATAAACCCTTGGCGCATCATCCCCTCTCCCTTGAAAAGGATTTGTCCTCAAATCTGCATCACTATCAAACAAGGATAAGTTTGAAACATTAAAAGTAGCACTTACATTACCATATTCACTAGGAAGATCTAGCTTGTAGGCATTGTTGTTGATCCTCTCCAATACTTGGAGTGGACCATCTCCACGAGGTAAGAGCTTAGACTTTCTCTTTTTAGGGAACCTCTCCTTCCTTAGATGCAACCAAACCCAATCTCCAGGCTCAAAGATGACCTCTTTGCGTCCCTTGCTAGCAACCTTCATGTAGTGTTGTGTTTTCTTCTCAATTTGAGCTCTATCCTTAGCATGAAGATCCTTAACAAAATCGGCCTTCCTCTCACCATCCATGTCGACTTGCACACTCAAAGGTAAACTCAACAAATCCAATGGAGTTAAAGGATTAAAGCCATACACAGTTTCAAAACTTGAATATCCAGTAGTTTTATGTATGCTTCTATTGTATGCAAACTCAACATGAGGTAGGCAATCCTCCCAAGTTCTTAAGTTCTTCTTAATTAATGCCCTAAGCAAGGTTGACAAAGTTCTATTAACTACTTTAGTTTGGCCATCGGTTTGAGGATGACAAGTAGCTGAAAATAACAACTTATTACCTAACTTAGCCCATAATGTCCTCCAAAAGTGACTTAAGAACTTAGAATCTCTATCACTCACAATCGTCCTAGGCATTCCATGGAATCTAACAATCTCTTTAAAGAACAAGTTAGCTAGATTAAAGGCATCATCCGTTTTAGTTCAAGCAATAAAGTGAGCCATTTTAGAAAACCTATCAACAACCACAAAGATAGAATCTTTACCTCTCCTAGAACGAGGTAATCCTAACACAAAATCCATGCTAATGTGTGTCCATGGTTCATAAGGAATAGGCAAAGGAGTATACAATCCATGAGGCTTAGATGTAGATTTAGCTTGGAAACAAACAATGCAACAAGAAACATAAGCTCCTACATCATATCGCATCTTAGGCCAAAAGAAGTGTTCATGCAATATCTCATAAGTTCTATCAACTCCAAAGTGACCCATTAAACCCCCTTCATGCGATTCCCACATAAGAACATAACGCAATGAGCAAGAAGGCACACACAATCTAGATTCTTTAAACAAAAATCCATTTCACATGCCTTAAAGATTTCACAAAGTAAACATCACTAGCATACAATTCCTTAATAAACTCAAATCCAAGAAACTTAGAATCAAGCATGGAAAGTAAGACATAACTCCTTGATAAAGAACGGCTACAACATTCTCCTTACCTTGCTTATAGAGCACCACATAAGGAAAACTCTCAATGAACTCATTTTGCACACCATATGGAGTGAGTTCAATCTCTCTAACGGATGGCAATCCACTAGGAATTTCCATACAAAAGAAAGCTACAAAACTCCCTCCTTGCATCATGACAATTCCAATTCCTACAACATCACTCAAAAGAGAAACAATGTTGCTTGGAAACTCTCTTTCCAAGTTGTTAGTAGAAACAAGTGTATTTTTAAGTAAAAGCAAGATCAAAACAGAATTATCATTCAAAGCTTCTTTAATCTCACTCTTAGTAGCTAACATAGACTCTTTAACAACTTTCTTAGAACTAGCATGCTTATCAACCAAAACAGATTTGTTGTCAACGCAATTCACACTTAAATTAGCATGTTTAGCCTTCTTTAGCCCTATATTCAGATTCCATCTTAGCAAATTCATCCCTCACTTTTATTTGATCTTTTAAAGCTTCTTGAGGTGATAAAGGAATCAAAGTAATAGGACGCTTACCACACATAAAGGAATACTTATTTGTCTCACCATCATGATGGACCTTGTTGTCATATTGCCATGGTCGACCAAGTAAGACATGTCATGCTTTCATTGGAAGCACATCACATAGCACCACATCATTGTACCTGCCCAAAGAAAGAGAAACTAAAACTTGTTTGTTAACCTTAATCTCCTCTCTATCATTGAATCATCCTAAACTATAAGGCTTAGGGTGTTTGGTAGTGAGCAACGACAACTCCTTCACTAAGTATACACTAGCTATGTTTGTACAACATCCTCCATCGATGATCACACTACTAGGCTTCCCATTCGCATGCATACTAGTATGAAACAAATTCTCCCATTGATTGTGCACATCTCCTTTAACATAGACACTTAAAGTTCTTCTTGCAACTAAGTTCAAGAGTGCCGGTGTATTACCATCATCATCATCCTCATCATCAGGGGCAAATCCCCTTTCATCATCTCCATCACCACTAGATCCTAGGGCAAATTCTTCATCTTCACTCTCAATTTCACCATAGTCATTAAGAAACATAACCTTCTTGTTAACGTAATCCTTAGCATAATGACCATATCCTGGAAACTTATAGCACTTAACATGAGCTTTAGAAGAAGAACTTGATGAAGACTTAGAACCGGATTTAGGGCTTACCCCCTTTTGCGCCACCTCCTTCTCCTTGTTGAAAGTTTTCTCATCTTTTTTGATTGGAGTTTTCCATGAGCTTGATGATGATGCAAAATTCTTCTTCTTGCCATTCCTTTTAACTTGGCTCTCGGCCTTCAAAGCATGTTGAAGCAATTCCTCAACATCATAGTGTTGTTCCATCTCCACTATGTCAAGAATCTCTCTATTCAAACCCGCCATAAACCTAACCATAGTGGCTTGTGGAGCTTCATCAACCTCGGCCCTAGACATCAACAACATCATGTCCGAGTAGTATTCATCAACACTCTTTGTTCATTGCCTCAAAGTTTGCAAGCTTTGATAAAGAGAATTGACATAGAAACTTGGAATAAATCTCTTCCTCATGAAACTCTTCAATTCCAACCAAGTTTCAATAGGTCTCTCCAAATTTCTCCTCCTTGATTGCACCAATTGATTCCACCAATTCAAAGCATTCTCCGTAAACTCAAGGATAGCAATTTGCACCTTCTTAGATTCGGCATAGGGGTGATAATCAAAATACATGTCCAATTTTGACTCCCACTCCAAGTAATCCGCCGGTGACCCTCTCCCATTGAATTTAGGGATTTTGTACTAGATGTTGTCTTTAGGCTCCTCTCTTTCAACTCCCCTCCTAGGTCGCAAGTTTTCATTGTAAGCTTGACCTCTAAGCTCTTGTTGCCTCAATCTCTCCATAGGATCAATTCTAGGAACAACTTGTCTTGGTGGTGGAGGTTGAACTCTTTCATTGTTGTGTGCGGCATTGGCTCCTTGTTGAACTTGTTGATTTCGATTTTCTATGGCATCCAATCTAGTATTCACGGTGCCAAGTTGTTGAATTATTTGTTGTAACAAGGCATTCGTGTTTACTTCTTGATTTTGTTCTCCTTGTTGGCCCTCCATGGTACCTACAAAAGAACAAAGATTAGTAGCAAAAATCCTCACAAGTGTGTGTGTATACCTTTGTGCTCCCATGTTAACACTCAACCTATGGATTGGCAGTCCACTACTCTCTTGATGATCTCACAAGATTATGCCTTTTACTAGCTTCAATAGGCCTAATAAGAGCAACTCCTAGAGAACTCCTTTCTTCTCGTGACCTACTCGAGGAACAAACAATTAGTAGCAATTTTTTTATGAATCAAAGGAAAGTGATCTAAACCAAAACCAAACCACTTATGCAGGTCTCTTGTGTCGAATTCCTTCTCCAAACTTGCTGCACAAAATTCAATTCAAACACAAATCAAACAATTCAAGTCGATTAGAAACCCCTAGTACCACTTGAATCCAATTTTGTACCACTTGTCTCCAATAGGGTTTTAACCTGAAATTATTCAAATTAAACTTCAATTCACAGCAACAGTAACCCAAGAATCTCAATCACACAATCAATTAGGGTTAATTGCAACCAATTGAATCAATTCCACAAAAAAGAAAACCCTAATCCCCAAATTCCCAATTCAAAACCCTAGTTTCTCCAAAAAGTCGATACTACCACAGATTTTTTTTTTATTTTTTTCAATATTTTTCCCAGAAATATCACACTGAAAGAAGTCTATAGCTCAAATTTCAAAGCTTTCCGAGTGCAAACGAATCCAGAACAAAAATCACAAGTTTCTGGTCGAAATTGTTTTTATTTTTTTGATATTTTTCGATATAACTACTAGTTATATGGAACTCAAATCTAAAATTTCAAAGCAATTGAGGTCCTAATGAATCCACTATCATTTTTCAAAGTTTCTGATTTTTTTTTATTTTTCAAGACGATGAATGAGATTGATGAAAAACTTGATGATAGATGAATAGAATGATAGATTTACCGAATGAAGATGACAACATATGCTCTGATACCAATTGATACGAATATAGGGGTTTTAGATTAAAATCTACCTCTTGAATAGCCACTAAAGTCGACTTGAAGCACCAACTCTCCTAGATGAGTAAAATCGATGATCTTCACTAAACTTGATCTCTTCGTTCGTTTCCCTTAAGCCTTCAATTAGACCTGCAATTGAATACCTAAGATCACAAGATTCACAAACCATTAAGCAATCACAACCTAATTGTTTGCTAGGACTCTACAAGATTGAAGAACCCTAAGTTTGCTCAAACAAGAACAATGAAGCTAACATAATCAATTTGGGTGTAAAACCTCAATTTTATTAATCAACTCAACTTGTGTTTACAAGAGGGGGATGGACCCTTTATATAGGGGAATGGTCGATGCATATACCTCTTAAACCTCCTCATAGGCGGTTTACACTTAAAGGAAGGAACAAGGAAATTGCCTACTCCTTGTCCTACTAGGAAAAGTAAGTAACATAACTTAATTAAATAAGGATTGGACTTAGTCAAACAAGACCCAACCCAATGTGTTCTAGACTAATTAAATAGCTAATCTAAGATATAATTAAGGCCCATATGGCCGAATCACACAATGAGAAACCCTAATGATCATCGACTTCAAGTAAAGTGCACAACTTGGAATCGATTGGAATATTCCTGCATATATCGACTTCATTGCCTTCCAATTGATCTTCAATGGACTTCAAACCTTCAAGATGAGTTCGAACAAAGCTTGTTAATGCATCTTTGAACTTTTTAGTCCTTGCTCTAGTCATCGGACCTAAAGGCATCTTCAAAGGATCAAATGGCATCTTAATGGCATCTCCATGATTGTCGCAACGTGCGGAAATCGCGTCGCCGCGTCGGAGGGCTCACCGTCGTCGAATGAAGTCGAAAACGAGCAGATCGTCTCGCCTCAACGCACTGAACCCGGTTCCGGTGTTAGTTTTCCAAGACCCAGTCTCGAAAATCCCAAAACCAAATTCACCCGAAACCCCAAACCTCTCTCAGATCCGGCTATTCCGACCACCGGACGAACTTTAAACACGAACACACTGTTTTCCCTAAACTACCCAACAACTTCACCGAACCAATTTGGAGATCTAAGCCTCCTGACACCGAAACCCCTAAGCCCAAAGTTTTAAACCTAAGCCTTGAAGAGGGAAGGGATCGAAGAAAGGAGAAGGTGGGTAAAACCGAAGCCAAATCTAAATAGGAAAAAGCTCTCAAGGTTCCTACAGTAAGGACTCTAACCCTCCTTTTCTGATTTTCGTTTTCTCTCTTCTTTTTTTGTATTTTTTTGTGTATTTTCTTGCTGCTAAAAGAAATCTATGAACACCGAAGCCTTTATTTTTCGATAAAACCTAAAGAAACTGTTTTTTTTAACCAATGAACCCTAATTTTAGAAACGAAAATTGACCTCAGAACCCTAGCTTTTTTCCCCTCTGAAAAAAAAAAACCTCCCCTATTGCCTCTGTTTTCTTCTTTTTATAAAATGGCTCCGAAAGTTTTTGTTCTAAACATTGATTTCCCCTTATTCTCCTTGCAGGCTTTTGATAGTAACTTTTTGGCTTTTCCTGTAATTCCCACTTGTAGGGAATGTTTTGCCCTTGGTTTGTCTGTCTTGTTTTTTGTTTGAGCTTAGTGGTTGCATGACAGAGTCTGTGTGTGCAGTGTGTAACAGTGGCAGAGTATGCTCTTACACAAAATGAAAGTGGAGCTTGCCTATTTTGTCTGTTTTTTATCTTGCAACCTTGTCTCTACTATTTATTTCCCCTCATTCTGTTTTCTCTCAATCTCACGTGAATTCACCCTTGCAGGTGTGCTGAGCTGGCTTGGGGGGTTCACTTGGGAGCCAATCAATGGCTGCCACATCATGAAAAGAGTCCCTTTTTCCTTTGCTTTGTCTGCTGAAGTTAACTGAATGTGAGACTGGTTGAAATGTCTAAATGCAGTGCGATATGGATGCCTACATGCTCTGTTTTTGTTAGTCTATTAACTAGCATGCAATGCAATGTGATGGTTGTAAATGCATGCTGTTTCATTTATTGGGAAATGCTGCTAAACAGCGATGGAAATGTAAATGCTTGAATGCTGAATGGGATGCTTTGAATGATCTTATGGAATTTGTAAACTGAAATGGATGTTTGATGATCTTTCTGAATTTGATAATACCCCTGATATGCTTGCTGCAATAGATTTGTGTAGGGAAAGTGCTAAATGCAATCTAATGTAGTGAAGGTGTTACGCGAAACTTGAAATTGAATTGGAAAGTGTGACATGATTGTGCCAATGTGTGATTGAAAATGCTATCTAGTATCTACATGCTCTGTTTTTGGTATTTATTATTTTTTTTGAGCGCATGCTGTATGAATTATGCACCAGGGTCGAATGCCTCAAGTCTGCAAAGTTGAATCTTTGGCGCACCTAATTGGCCAGCCGAACTAACACAATAAGTGAGGAAGGGAAACACCAGTTTGAAAGAAATAAGGGGCGCTAAACACAAAGGGGTCGAAAAGCTTTAGGCTAAAAATGGACTGCTTTTTTGTATTTTCGAGTTTCAATTTTGTAAATGTAAAACTGTAAAAGGAATTGTAAAAAAAAACTCTTGTAATGAACGTGGAACTTGAATGGACCCACTCTTCCAAGGATTTAGACTCTCAAATTTGTCAAAACCCAAATCATATTGAAATGAAATAGTTCAATTTCAATCAACCATTGAAGGTCCAAAAGCAAAGTGTGAAGGAAAAGCCCGAAACGGAATAAAAGTAAGCCCAAAGGACCCAAAGGAACGGATTTACTTAAAAATAAACTATGAATTTACTTAAAAATGAACTACGAATTGACCAAAATGCTCCCAATACGAATTAAGGAAAGTTTAATCTAAATGAAAGGATATAGGTCCAAAATGCCATGCAGAAATTAGAAACTACAATAATGAAATGTACAAAGGATGGGATGAGATGCGTTAATGCGAAAATGGTTCTACTGAATTGCCAAAATGACCTAAACGACCCTAAATAACTCTAAATGCAGATATAGTAACAAAATAACTTAAATTAAAGGATATAAGTCAAAAAACGGGTGCCTACAATGATGAATTGCGATTCCATCCTCTCCTTTAAGCTTGTCCATGCTTCCTTGCACTCCTTGAGCATCCTTTCCATGATCTCCATTGTCTCCATTGTGTTCTTCAAGACCATGATAAACCCTTGGCGCATCAAAACCCCTCTAAACCGCCCTCACATAAGGGTATAGGCGGCTATGCAATAGATACTTCTAGAAACTATCCAAAAATACAACCAATAGGAAAATAGCTAAGGATTAAACTTAATTAGACAAGGCCCGACCCTAAACAAGGTCCAAACTAAATAATTAACTAATCTAAGATAGAATTAAGGCCCATATGGCCGAATTACACAATGAAAGGCTTAAGGTTCATCGAGTTCAAGTAAGGTGCATAACTTGGAATCGATTGGAATATTCCTAGAATCGATTGTAGTAAACATAGAATCGATTGGAATATTCTTGCTCCAAGCATCTTCAATGATCTTCAAGTCTTCAAGATGAGCTCGAACAAGGTTTGTTAATGCATCTTTGAACTTCTTAGCTCTTGCTCTAGTCATCGGACCTAAAGGCATCTTTAAAGGATCAAATGGCATCTTAATGGCATCTTCTTGGTGAATTGTGATTCCATCCTCTCCTTTAAGCTTGTCCACACTTCCTTGCAGCCCTTGATCATCCTTGCCATGATCTCCATTGTGTTCTTCATGTCCACGATAAGCCCTTGGCGCATCATGCTAAGTCTGTTGATGCGATAGAGTCTAATCATGCTAGGGCTCTGTTCTGTGTTAACGGCAATTAAATTGTCATTACCCCTAAATCTCTGGGAAAGCATTTACGGATAGACTATAAAGGTGAAAAAGACTTTGATGAGGCTTTCTACAAGAACGCCACTTGGAGGCAAATTTCTGGGAATGATAAAGATTTGCCCGAAAATTCAGGGGCAATGTTTATTAGAAACAGTATGTCAAAATGATTCATCAGTTTATAGGATGCACCATTCGGTACAAGAAAAGTAGTGTTACTATGTGACCAACCACGATGTGTGGTTGTTGTGGAAAATTTGCAACCGTGAAGAAGAGCCTTAGTACTGATTTGTGGATTTGGCCACATCATCACATGCTATGTGAAGAAGAGCCTTAGTACTAATGACTTCAAGCCTTATGAAAAAGACCTAGTTGAAGGCTGTGTCAAGTTCTCTAAAGAGACTACTGATAGGTTCATTAAGAACACTATTAAGGAACAGCAAATGATGGAGACTATCACTCAGAATGTTGCAACTGAGGTGAAGAAAGGTGAAGATGCTGTTATGGATAAGATGAATGGACTAGTAGAAACAATGAGAGCCGACATTATAGGATTGGCACAGGAGATTGGAAAGTTAAGTGGATTGATGGGAACTTAGGTTGGAAACAACAGAGGTACTATGTGTGAAGTTCATAAATGATATGAACCTGATAAAATCCAATCATGAAAAGTTGTAAGAATACTATGATTCATTGGCAAAGGCTTATTTGAATAGAAGAATTCAAAAGTCCACTGGCCTAACAAAAAAGATGGATGCCTAGAAGAAGATTGATGAAGATTTGAGAAAGATGGGTAAGAATTTTAAAGAAAAATGGGATGCTCAAATTAAATCTCATGGGTTCACACTAGTAGAAGATCCAGAGCTAATAGAGAAGGTAGAGGAAGCTCTAAAAGAGACCAAGCAGCAGAAGAAAGCCAAAGAAGTTAGTGACACTGTTGAAATAGTGGAAGCTGCAGAGAAAAAGAAGCAAGCTATCATTCCATCGGATAGCTCTGATGAAGAGAAAGATGATGACCATAAGTCAACTGCAGGTAGCTCATCCACAGGAGATAAGTCCATGAAAGGTGATGAAGAAGTTGTAGAAAAAAAGGTTGAAGAATTAAAGCAAACAGAAGAGACTGAAGCCACTAATGTAGAACAATAAGAATAAGAAGCTGATGAGATCATTAAAGGAACTACTGATGACATTGATGCCATGATAACTGATGAAATGTTTGCTGAAGATCTGAACAAGAAAAAGGAAAAGGAGGAACTGGTTATGGAGATCTACAAAGATGTTCAAGTTACTCCTAAAAAGGGAACCCGTAAAGGAGGTGTTAAGAAGAAAGCAATTACAGCCAATAAGGTTGTAGGAACTGGCAGAGTGACTAGATCTAGAGTAGCCAAGGTAGTTGAGACAGTTGCAACCACTCCTAGTCAGAATCATCACAGTAGAAGTCTACTCCCAAAGCCATCATTCCCTCAAGCAGCTCTGAGGAAGAAGTTGAAAGAAATAAGGATTAGAGTGCATTAGTTGCATCTATCATTATCTTTATGCATTTTGAACATTTCATGCATTTCATATGCATCTTAAACTCTGTTTTTACTTTAAGTTTGGTTTGTGTTTTGGCACTTACTAAGTGCCTTGGATATTCTGGATACTTGCTTTGAGGAATGTGGATGTCTCTTATCTATTTTATGCTTTATGTTCTATCTTTATTGTGTATATATTTCCAGATGTCTTTTCTAACCATTTCTTGCTGGAACTTTGAACCTTTTTTGCTTCTGACAAAAAGGGGGAGAAATATTGTGAATTGAGCTTATTGGATACTTCCTCTGTCCCTAATTATAAGTCCCTTTTTGGTCAACCAAACCAAACTTTGACCATTGTTTATAAAAATTATATAAAGTAACAATTTTTAAAAATAACACTTATAAACTTTGAATTACAAACATTTGAACACATATTTTTTTAAAATTAAATTTTATATATTCTTTTATAAATCATTGGTCAAAGTTTGATGTTGGTTGACCAAAAAGGGACTTATAATTAGGGACAGAGGGAGTATTTGTTTGTTATATGCTATGTAATTTAATGCCTTTATCTAAGTGTGTTCAGCATTAAAAACCAGCATGCTTGAAGGAAACTTTGGCATGCTTGGATGGGGTCGATGGGGAAGATGAATTGACTAACTTAGGGGGAGTTTAAAGGCTTAAATGGTATATCTTTGGAGAACCCCTCTTATTTGGCTAAACTTAATGCCACTAATAGGATTTTCTAGATTTCTATTTCTTATCTTACTTACGTCTTTAGTTTTCTCCAACTTTATTCTGGATTTGATTTATAATGCTCTAATATGGACTTGCTATATTGATCTGATTATTTTGGAAATAGATGGCATGAACTTAGGGGGAGTTTTACTTTGTTATCCTATTCCCCTATGTTATAGTAGCTTATATCTCAATTCAGAGTTAGTTTTGTCATCGTCAAAAAAGGGGGAGATTGTTGAACCCTATTGTTTAACAGTAGGTTAGCTAATGTTAGCTAATGCATCTACTTAGTGTGCATTGAAGTCTTTAACAGTAGAAAAGTTGAGCATTGTAGACTCTTAAAAAGAAAGCTTCATCAGTGACACTAATGTAAAAGACTGCCACAAAGCCTTAGGCGTATGAAGAGTTCAAAGTTTCTAAGGGGGATCATTTGAAGCGAAAGGCAGCAATTTCAGAAGGCAAAGCTCAGAATTGAAGAAGAACAATCAACTCAGCATGTGAGAAGAATACTCAAGTCAAGATAGAATTTTGAAGTTTAAAGAAAACTTAAAGATGTTAGTGGGATTTATGGTCTGGAGAATGAGATTAAAGCGACTAGCAACTACAAGACAAACAATACGGATGCGCTGAAACGATCAACGTTGTACGGATGCGCTAGAGTTGTCAACAGCTAGCACGACTAAAAGACAAGAAAAACGGGAAAACGGTTTGAATTTCAAACTAAAACCGCTAGTTCGCTGGAGAGTAATATAAATACTCAAATCTAACTGTTTGAGTCTAAGTTTTGGAGAACTTGTGAAGATCAGATCACTTACTCTCTCTAGAATTTTAAAATCCCTAAAATCCAAGTCTTGCTCTCTCTACAGTTTATTCTATTAGCTTGGATATTTGTATTAGCACTTAAAGTTTATACCTTTAGATTGTTTTAGGCATGATTGTGTGTATTTTGATCTTTTAGGATCTTTTCTACACATTGATACTCTATTTTTCTGTGTTTGTACAAGTGTGGGTTTGCACTTGGGGTTGTTTTGAGTTTGGGTTTGCACTCGGTGTCAAAATTTTGGGTTTGAAGCTTTGGGATTGTAAAAAGGTGTTGTGAAGACCAATTAATTTTCACTGATAGTGGATTCTAAAATCCTTAGTGTGGTATCCAAGGTAGAGGACGTAGGTGTGAAAGGTCGAACCTCTATAAATCGAAGCGTCTCCAATCTTCCATCCTTTCTTCTATCGTTCCAGTTTTATCTTCTCTTACTCTCTTTACTTTTCCACTATTTAGTTGTTAACGTCTTTATATATTTCCTTTATACTTTCATTTGCTTCCACTTGTTGTTTATCTTTCTGCTTTGCATTAGTGACTTTAATTGCATACTCTGAACTAGTGTCTTTAACAAGTTTTTCAGAGGACTCAAAAATTTCGATTAAGTGTTATTCACCCCCCTCTAGCACATCTAAGTGGACCAACAATAATGCTATGGTTCTGTGTTGGTTTGCAATATAAGTTCCTTTAGACACCCAGATCTTTTTTATCTTTGGTTGGTACCAATCCCTCTGATATCAATCAGGAGACTAATGACCTCCCTCACCACAGATATAGAAAATCATAGCTCTAGGTCTAAAGGTTTTTCTCTACTGGTTTCCATTGAAGCGACTGCTTCCAAAGGTACTAGCGACATTAGTGGCCGCCTACTTGAGCTCAGTCAACTCATGCTCAAGTTTCTCCTTTTCCTCTGTTTCATGTTTTAAAGCACTATGAAGCATATCCCGCATGCTTGTTAGTTCCTTCTTCAAATAGTCTAATTCATTCATGAAACCAGAATTAGTTCTTTTAGGAACCTTATACTTTGAGGCCAATTTCTCGAAATCAAAGTATAAGTTATCATAATCAGTCTATAGATCATCAAAAACAAAAATATTAGATAATTCAGTGGCTACCTCAGGTTCATCAACCTTAGCCATGAGATAGGTTGGCTTTGATGTCTTCTTCTACACCGCTTCCTTCAACTGAAGAAGTGTCACTGTCAGACCACGTTGAAGCCACCATCAGTTTCTTCTACTTTCTGTCTTTCTTTTGATTTTCAGCATTGTTCAAGGGGCATTCACTCTTGATATGTCTAGGCTCTCACATCCATAGCATATCATATGATTTTGTTTGCTGACTTCTCCTTTGAATTTCTCTTTCTTGAAATTCTTCTTGTAGAGACAATTTCTTCTTCGTAGGAGTTTCCTATCTCCTTGCCATGAGAGCAGTCTCTTCATCAGGTTCTAATTTAGTGTCATTAAGAGTCATGCTATCAATCTTTTCTTCAAGAGCTGAGACCTTAAAGGCTAGACCCCTTTTTTTCCTCATCATTATCTTTCATTTCTTATTCATGAGTGATAAGAGATCCACAAATTTCATCAAATGAAATAGTGTTGAGATCTCTTGCTTCTTGGATGGCTGTAGTTTTCGGGGTCTAAGCCTTTGGTAGCGCTCTGAGAAGTTTCTTCACAATTTCAGCTTCTAAGACAGGTCTTACCAATTGCTTCAATTGATTGGTGATATTACAGAATCTGTATATCAAAGCAGTGATAGTCTCTCAAGGGCTCATCTTGAAGGTTTCATAGTCATTTTGAAGAATATTTATCTTTGATTCTTTGACCTAAGAAGTACCCTCATGAATGACTCGAAGTTTTGCCCAGATTTCTCTTACAAAAGTGCACGTGGAGATTATGTTGAATCTCAGTAGCATTAAAAGTATAGTAAAGAGTATTAATGGCTTTCAAGTTCAGTTGAACTTTCCTTAAATAATCTTGCGACCATTCTGTCCTATGCTTTGGGACGGTCTCTTCACAAGATTGTTTTGTAAGAGTCAAAGGTCCATTCTTTACGGTCTCTCACATCTCATAATCGTTGGCGCACATGTAGATCACCATTCTTGTCTTCTAGTATTGATAGCTAGTGCCATAAAACAAAGGTGAATGGTTAATGGATTTCCCTTTAACTATTGTGTTTGAACTCCCAAACATTGTGGATCACTCTTGTGGCTGTTAGTCTGATGATCAAGAGTCAAGCTCTGATACCAATTGTTGGTCCGATTCGAGTTTGCTGAAGGGGGTGAATAACAATTTTCGATCTTTTTGATATTTCTATAAGATAAGTAGATACACTAATCAAGTACTGACAGTTAATGCAACTAAGGTGCGATAAAAGTAAAGAGTAGTGAAGAAGCATATTGATGTAACAGAAACTAAGTACAGCCGTTAACTAGAAACTAAATAAGGAAAAGCAAGAAAATAGAAGAAGTGATATAACTGGAACTATGAATCGAAAGGATGGAAGAATGAAGGCGTGTCGATTTATAGAGGTTCGGCCCTTCTAGCTTACGTTCTCTACCTTAGATTCCATCCCAAGGATTTAACAAATCCACTCTCAGTGAAGTTAACATATCCTTCACAAAACCTTTTTACAATCATTGGAACTTCAAACGCACAAAGCACAAGTGCACAACCTGCACTTAATACACCAAAGTATCAAAAAAGTGTAGAAATGATCCTCGAAGATCAGAATACACAGAATAAAACCTAATACAGTTTAAAAATGTAATCTTTAATCAACTAAAACTGAGAACCAAGCGATTTTAACTAAGTACAGACACTGCAAATCTTGGACTGCTTATGATTTGAAATTCTGGAGAGAACAAGCTATATACTTTCAAAAATGCTCCAAAACTTAACTCCAACGGTTGCATTTGAGTTTAAATAGCTCTCCTAGCCAACTAGCCGTTACCGGGTGGATTTTAAATAATCTGCTCTTTGTTTTGTCTTTTTCTGGTGCTAGCTAATTGACAGCTTCAGCGCGTCCGTACTGTTCACACATTAACTACTAGTTGCTTCAATCTACAAGTTGCTTAGTCCAACTAATTCTTCTCATAGTTTCTTTCAACTTCAAAGCTCTAACTTGAGTTGATAATCCTTCAAGAGTTCTGCCTTGATTACGGTTCCTTGCTGACACTCTGTATCTTCTGAAATTGATGCCTTTAGCTCTATGGAATCTTATTTCGAAGTGTGGTATTGTTTGAGTGCTTAAGGCTTTATGGTACAATCCTACATTAGTGTCGTTGCTGAAGCTTTCTTTTTAGGAGTCTACATTTATCAATCTTTCTTTATTAAAGTCTTCACTGCAAAATAAGTAGATGAGTTAATTAATATACTTGGGGTTTTTTTTTGTTATCATAAAAAAAAAATGGCTTCAAAAGATATATGAGAACAATATTCTAATCAAAGAAAATATAATGAAATATAAATATAATATCAGACTCGTTGATAAGACCTAAATTCTTGTATATTTTCTATGCGATTTTGCCTTATTTTGGTAGTCGTATATGCATATTTAACCCCATATTTCTCATATTTGCTATTTCAGGTCCATTTGGAGCTATTATTTACAAAGATGAAGATTTCGAGCAATTTTGGATCATTTTGGAAAAACTACTGATTTTGGTCGTTTTTAGCTCAGCAGGCCCATTAGGCCCATTTGAGCCCATGAAGCCCGGAAGCTAAGCCGAATATTTGAAGATCCAAATTGATGTCTCTAGGCCCAATTCGACATTATGGAAGCCCAATGATTTATTCCAAGCCCAATTAGTAATTATGATGCAGTAATGCAATAATTCTAATGATGTCATAATTCAAAGTCAAAGTCAAAGAAGTTCTTTGAATGCAGCAGTTCAGAAGAAAGTTCATATCTTTTGATCCAAAACTTGAAAAAATTTAAATTGATATACCGTTGGAAAGAGGACTCCAAGCTCATAACTTTGTATTTAACCTCGAAGTCTAGTTTTGTCGTTTGAAAGGTCAATTTTGCCCTTGAAGATTTCTAGACAGATTTTACTATTCCTAAACCGACTTAGATGATGACTGGGACGAATTTGCAGCTGTATTTGGATGATGTGGAGCCTTCCTATTGGTCCGAAATATCTCTAATAAATGTGGAGATATATTCTAGCCAATCAGAGCTTTAACTTGGAAATTAAGTTTGTGCAAATCCTAATTAGAAGAGGATTTGGAGTTAGATTTAATCCTAACTGTTTATTGAAAAATATCCAACGGTGGAGATTGATTCTCAACCCCTGTAAACTGACCTAGAGCACTACAAATAGTTGGCCACCCCTTAGGAAAATCACAGTTGACAATTACATAATTTTGTGAGATTCTTAGAGAGGTTTTTCTCTCTTAGCCGCCGCCCCTTAAAAGGAGAGATCTTGTTGACATCTTCTCTTCAATATGTTGACTATGGTGCTCAAATCTATGAGTGAGTAGTCTTTTTAATACTTTTCCCCTTTGAACCCTTGAATTACGAAATAATTATATGATCTATGGTGAGATAATGTTCTTATTTTCTTTATCAATTCATTGATGAATTGTTGTTTGATTTATTGGATTATGCATGCTTGATATGTCTTCTCTATGTTGTGAATGATTGAATAGATTAATTGCAATTGGTTTAATCTAATAGATAAGTTTTCATGATAACCATGGATTTGTTGTTAGTTTGATTAATTGATTTTAATTGGAACCCGGAGTCTGATTAACTTAATTAATTGATCTTTGCTAGGTTAGATTTGGCGAATCTTTAGTAATCAAATCTAATTGTTAGTAGCATATTTCGGTTATGTTAGTAAATCTTTAGTAGCTAATTTATTAATCAGGGGCCCGTTTGGCCTAGCTTAAAGAATGAAAACAATAAATACAGTATTACTCAGAAGAGAAGAAAATAAGCCAATCAAATAAATAGTGGTTTAAAAGCATTTGTTACGGCTCAAATTGTGTGTGGAAGCTGGTTTTGGATTCAATAAAATTCAATTGGTTGTCTTGAGAAGTCAAAGTTGGTAATAAAATCATTTTGGGGTTTTCTAATTCTCTTGTCGTTTGGTACAGCTAATATTGCTGAAGTTCATTGTTGGGATTTTCTAATTCTTGAATCTTTTGGCATATATAATTGCCTTCTTCAAAATTATTGTTTCAGTGGTGGTTGGAGGCGAGAACAGCGGTGGTGCAACTTTGTATTGAGAGGATGAGTTGGGTAGAGAAAAAAGAAAGAAGAGAAGAGAAGGAAAGGGACAGGAGAAAGAAAGGAAGTGAGGGAGGAAGGAGGAAGTGGCAGCATGTTTGGCCGGTGGATACAAGCGGCGGCTAAGGTTCTTGGGAGGTGAAGGTTGGTTTGGTTAGGAAGAAGAAGAAGAGAGGAAAGAAAGAAAAATTAAATAAAAAATTATTTTGACTTTGAAATTTTTTTATAAAACCTACAAAGTTACGTGGCATTTCCATGTGGGAAACAAAAAGCCATGTCAGCAGACTTAACAGAGGGTTGTTACGGTAGGGGGACTTTGTCCTGATTTTAAAGTTTATGGGGAAAAGTGAACAAAAAAACGTTAGGAGGCAAAATGTCCTTTTTTGGATACTTCAGGGGACAAGTATTAAGCCCAATAATTATCTGGATTACTAAACACCGCCCCCTTTTACAAGCCACACCCCCCCCCCCGGGCGGATTATTTTGCCCTTTGCTATATTTTCTATCAAACTTCAAACCTTTCAATTCTCTCAACCTTCAAACTTTCAAAACTCAATCATTCAAGTAAAACAACATCAAAACGCATGAACAAAGATTTTTCGGATTGAAAGTATGTTTTTTTATAAAAAAAAAGTAAAAAAAAATATCTATTTATCATTAATCAAATATTAAAGTCCTCTTACTAATATTGACATATCCATACTCATTTAAACTAAATGAATTGTCCAATAAGTATTAAAAGACAGAAGGAAATTAAAGGAAAATCTTAAAAAGAAAAACTTAAAAGAAGAAAAAAAAATTTTTTTTCTTGTTCTTCTTTTTTTTTAGATTTTCCTTTAATTTCATTTTATCCTTTAATTTCATTTTATCCTTTAATAAGTATTGGACAATTCATTTAGTTTAAATGGGTATGGATATGTTAAAATTAGCAAGAAGACTTTAATATATTTGATTAATAATAAATAGATATTTGTTTTTTTACTTTTTATTTTAAAAAAAACATACTTTCAATCCGAATGTGTTTTGATGTTGTTTTACTTGAATGATTTTGAATGATTGGGTTTTGAAAGTTTGAAGGTAGAGAGAATTTGAGAGAATTGAAAAGTTTAAAGTTTGAAGGAAAGGACAAAATAGTCCAAGAGGAGGCGGTGCCTAGTAAAAGGGGACGGTATTTAATAATACCCATAATTATTAACAAGATTCTCTTAAAATCGTGAAATTAATCCATCTAAATGGATACGTGAGTAATCTTGGATCATTACAAAGCCTAACTAATACATGCTATACATAGTATATCATGTAATAAAATATTTTACATTATATATATATATATATATTCATGTTTTTGTCTAAAGAAAAATGTCAATAATTTAATAAGCTTTTTCATATCTAACATATCTATTTGAGAGTGATGGAATTTGAAAATCTTCGATTAGTTGAAGGGACCACAAATTCATATTATTTGCCTATAGTATATATGGTATGCACATTTATTGTCTAAGATATGATATTCTAACGACTTTTTGCTGACTAGCAACAATCAAAACATTAATAATTATTTTGGTTACGTTTTTTTTTATTCGAGGCTGTGTACTTAAGGATTGAATTCTAGCCACTGGAACAAATGTTGTATGCCTTTTCTTTTTCATGCTTTCTTTTAAATTCTAATAGCCATGACTTACAACCTATCATTCCATTTATAGCTCTATGCTAGTGGCTTTTGAGTCATACCAATGCCACCCATCTACTATATCGGCTTAGTAGCGGAATCAGAAATTTTGGTCAGTCAGTATCTTTAAGTAATTTTAATTAATATACAACAATGTTAAGTTTTTCTATTGTTAAGTTTTTCTTAGTTAATAGTAATTGGCTTTTACCAATAGAAAAATATATCAAAGTTATAATTTAAAAGTTAGTAAATTTCACCTTTGTCTACAATGAACAAATATCATGTCATTTTGTCAAATCTTATTCAATTTTAATGGGGTCATAAATTATTTTCTTTAAATTTTCACTTATTTTAGTGGGTCATTATAAGCAAATATCGAAAAAATTACTACTGCAATCTATATATAACACAATATATTCAAAGTTCAGTGGAGTCATTTGAACCCAATTGGAGCCATGCAGCTCTGCCCCTATTGCCGATATTCTTCTGTGGCTTTTGGTTGCAAAGAACTCCCCTCCTTTATAAAGAAAAAACAAAAGTGAAAACCCTCTCGTCCGATGATAAGGATGTTTCCATTTATTTCATAGGAAGAAGAATTAGTGCAACAATAACTGATATAAGAGATGCATAATTAAAGAAGAATATATCGAACTTCTTTATTTTCTCAGTATTGCTAAAACCAAGTTTAAAAAATACATTATTTTTCACGTCTAAAGGAATTATGCTATTTTACTGTAAACTATAAAGTATAAACTTCTCATTATATTATTTTCATTTTTTTCTAAAATTATTTATATATATATATATATATATATATAATTCAACCCTTTGCCATTGCCAAAATCCATAAGTCACAATAAGCCATTGTTGAGAGGTGTCCAAAGTTGCAAATAACTAAATTTTCTTTGGGTTGTAATACCGATAACAAGAAAATGAGTAAATGATAGTGGAAATATACGTAACCACAATATAATTCGTACTCCAAAAACAAAAAGTCAACTCTAAACATTGATTTAAGAATGGGATCCTCTCCACTACTACAAAATAGTCGAGAGGTCCATTGATCTTGAAGTTTTGATCAAATGGCAGCAAGGGAGACAAGATTGACATGGCTTTAACGTTCTCTCCTTTTTTTTTGGCCAGAACGTTCTCTCCTTCTTTAAACTTATTACTTTAGTTCTTTTTCCTTTATTCTCCTCATATGTTTCTAATATGTTTCCGATACGTTTCCAATGTTGTATTATTTGCATGTTTTATATAATATATATATACACCCCAAACTCTATAACTTTACACTGTTTACTCTTCGCTTTACTCGTATCTATGCAGATAGACATTCTAAGTTCTAATGTCAAGACCTTTCAATTTCCAGTTTTCCAATTAGATATTGAGGTCTTAGGAAATGACAATGTGTTCGAATTATTTTTTATTTTTTACTCTAAATAGATTTTTGGTTATGGTGTTGCATGTTGGGAAAGGAAGCGGTGGCAAGATTTATGGAGCTAGAAAAAGTTTTGAGCTTTTTAGAGAGTCAGCATTTTATTAATGTTGAAAACAGAATTAAGAAAGGAAGGAGACCAAGCCCAAAAGAAACGAACATACAATCAGCAAACCTACAAAACATCACTTTTAGTCCAATTGATAAACAACCAAAATAGCTGGTTAAACTATCCGACCTTACTCCATTTTTAAATAGATCCCATAACTCCATGGACAAAGAGAAGCTAGAAACCTATTTATACCTCAATTTCCAATTGAGGGTAAATTGGTCTTTGCATAAAGTAAATTAAGATGAGTTGTTAGGATTTAATCAGAAATTTTGATGAAACTTAGTTTCTGCACCACCCTGATTCTATCAGAATTAGGAAAATCTTGCAATTAATTGAATAAGGGCCAAAATTAATAATTAAATTAATTAATAATAATTATTCCAAGAATAATTATTATTAATTTCTCCTAGTATGTCGCCCCTACCTATGGGATGTGGTGTTACAGGCTTCAAGGGTGCAGCTTCCTTAGATACAATAGCCTCACAGTGTATGCAGAGAGTAAGGAAGGGAGTTGTATGCTACCTGACCATGCAAGTGGGAGATATATCATGAAGTAAAATAATCTAAGTCTTTCTTATACCCAGGGAAGGCCGCCCTAGTCATAGGATGCAGTCTCCTCACCCCTTGCACTGAGGAGGCATGGAGCAAGAGATTATCAGCAAGTGAAACACTCACTGAACTAAGGGAGGCGTGAGATATTATCACTCACCCCCCTCATACGTGACCACCCTAGTATAGTGGTCAAGCCGTCCAGCTAGTAGTACTCCCCCGGGAGGCAAATTTGCATTTTGTTCATTTAAGGACAAAAAGGCAGGGTCAAAGCAATTGAGATAGCTAGGGGATGCGGCTCCAAAAAGGGGTTTTACCATGATGTTCATTGATACATTTAGGTCGTCTTGGTGAAATTTCATCTCAAACAGACTTCGTATGAAAAACTTATGCAACTTTTTCAGCTAAGGACAGTTTGAGGTGTCAAACCAACTTCTCTATGCTAGAGAAGTCGGTTTTACTTAGAATTTTTCCCATAGCTTCATGGGGATAATCTAAGTCTACTGGTGGAAAATCAATGTCGTTGGACTTAGAATGAACAACTTATGCTAGTTTTTCATTTAAGGACAACTCAGGGAGAGAAACCTAGTTCACCATCAAGGGGAGTTCGGTTTTACTTATAATTTTTTTCCATAGTCTCATGGAGATAATCTGATTCCCTTGGAAAAATTTCAGCTCATTCAGAGTTAGAATAAAAACTTATGCTAGTATTTCATTTAAGGACAGTTTGAGGTGAGAGGTTCGGTTTACTATGAAGGAAGGCTCGGATCAAGCCAAGATTTTTACCATGGTCTATGGCTGATACACGAACCCTATTGGTGAAGTTTGAGCTCGATCCAAGTTCGTTTGCAACTTTTACACCTTCTTCAGTTAAGGACAAAGTGGCTTTATCACCCCGGTTTAGCCATGGTTCTTAATTAAACGGTATTTTCATGATTCAGAGAGCTAAATATGACTAAGTATGAGTAATTTCGTGGCCAAGGTACTTAGTTCAAGTACCTAGGGTCACCTCTCAGCCAATCAAGTGATATCAGCTCATAGGAGGCAATAGAGGCTACACCTGATACAACAGATGTTATCCAGCACCTCATGCTACCTAGTACCTCATCATACCTGGTACCATGAGAGGGAAGTCGCCTATCACCATGAGGGACGCCTCATCCTCCTCTCCTCACCCTCCTATCACCTGCTGTAGCAACCAGAAGGAGAGGGAAATCTCACTGCAACTTCCTGGAAGTTTCCTCCAACCAATCAAAAGAGTTCGACTTCCTCAGCAAGTAAAGCCCACCAGATTTTCAGGCCCATGCTGCCCCCTATATAAAGGAACCAGTTCCAGAGTTTCAACTCAAGTTCTACACTTCACAAACTTGCTCCGCGCAAAAACCAAGCTCCGTGCTTATTTTCTCTCTGGCTCCGCACCTCTTTACTCTTGTTCATCACGAGTTCTTACTCTTTCTTCAAGTTTTCTTTGTTCAATCTCGTCTCCGGACGTAAAAACATCAATCTCTTGTTTATTTTAGAAAAGACAACAACCAAATTGCTCTTTTCCCCTTGTTTCAGTTATCTCTTTTA
Source organism: Corchorus capsularis (assembly GCA_001974805.1). Lineage (NCBI taxonomy): Eukaryota > Viridiplantae > Streptophyta > Magnoliopsida > Malvales > Malvaceae > Corchorus > Corchorus capsularis. Next base: position 119,884 of record AWWV01007210.1, read on the forward strand.
GGAAGTCAATCTAGCGGATTCAATGATTTAAATGCTCCGGTGTGACTTTGATCCAGTCCCCACAAATCACTCTGATCTTTTTAATCTGCTGTGTTTGTACCAGACCTAGTTGTTTACGCTCTCTTTGTCAATTTCAGCAAATTGACTGGCACGCCCTTATGCTATCATTAAGTAATTTTCACAGAAACTCTTCCAAGAGATTTTTGGCACAACAAAACCATATGAACAAGGTAGCAAAAACAAAAAACCAGAAACTCCATACTTTCTTCTAATCTTCAAGATGAAATTAACCCAATATCTCTTTTACAGGTCTTCCTACCATTGTTTCGACTTACATTAAGAACATTCTCAAGTTAACATTGATGTAATCTCTTTAAGGAAGAAGCGAAATGGAGTTATCCCTTAGATGGTAAAAAAAATATCTTTTAAAAAAACTTAAAAAGAATAGAGAATAAGCAAGGAAAAAGGGCAAGGAAACAATATAAAGAAATGATATTAATGAAATAGCTGTGTTTTTAAATTGAGTAAGAGAGGATGGCGTAGCTTATTTTAAACCATTGGCTTAAAACTTCAAGATTAGTGGACCTCTCTTTCAACCATTATAGTAGTCAAGAGGATCCTCACCCTTTAAGAATAAATAGTGCCTATATAATATATATATATATATATATATTATTTCTCCTCCTGTGAGATATATATATATATATATATATATATATATAACACTTTCCTCCTGTGAAATAACTCAAATAGACCAAAGCAATAAGCAAGGGACCAAAAGAAATAGGCTTAATATCCAAATTCCCCCTCTCCCCCTCCCCAAAGTTGCACAAAATGGACAAATTCTCGACTAAATTTTTTTCTTGTTTAATTGCACCCTAATGTTAATTGTCGTCAACAAAACCGTTATCTCATGATTTCATTTTGGTTAAAATCTCAATTAGGGTCCTGAACTTTGCCAAAAGGGTCAAATAAGTGCCCAAACTATGAAAAGGTCAAATTAGTGCCTGAACTTTTCGATTTGGGTCAATTCAGTCCAAAATGTTTTGGATTATTT
>AWWV01007212.1:0-121830 GCA_001974805.1 Corchorus capsularis
TCACAAGGATTCAGATCTCATTTTGGTGCTGTTAAAAGGTTTATTTTATTTACTGCTTTTGTTTAATTTTTAGTTTTCATGACATGTCAAATTTTACCTTTTCTTCATGCTCTTCTTCTACCTTTCTTTTTTTATTTTCCATGTTATTGTTGCTATTGTTACGGCTCCTTTTAAGGGTGCCATCAAAAAGCAGGTTTCTTTGCACCACCTGTTCTTACATGGACATGAAAATGGTGCTAAAATAGGCAAAGATGGTGACGGCACTTCCCAGGGCCCCACCACTGCTCATGGTGATCTTGCTAGCACTTTGGAAGAGGTGATGAATAAAATGGAGGCTAGATTTCAAGAGATGATCCAAGAACAAATAACCAAAAACGAAAATGGCTTCAAACAAATTCAAGAAGCCATTTCGGCGATAACGACAACACTCGGGGGGCAAGTGCAGCAGCACCAGGCGCCACACCCAGTGGTCGCACCACACCAAGTGGTCGCACCACACCAAGTGATTGCACCGCACCAAGTGGCCGCACCGCACCAATTGGCCGCACTTGTTCAACAACCATCAGAAATCACTGAAAAGGTGATGGTAAATTTTCCAAAAAATGGCCGTTTGTCGAAGGCCAAATGCTTGGCCATGGAGGAAAAAGTGGTGTCGGTGCAAAGAGATCTAGTGCAGAAACATCTGGTGCGAAAAGATGCAAATGGTGATGTCTGCACCAAAATCAGAAGATATGGTTATATTAACTCTGAGATTAAACCTTGGGAGCACCAACTCGAACGACCATGGATTCCGAGATCAGTGGCGTTAAGAAATTTTGCTCCTAGAAGAAAGTTGGAGTTTTCTCCACCTAGTGCAAAGCAAGAGATGGTGCGTTCAAAAGATCCACCACCAAGAAAAATGGCGCGAAGAAGATTGGAATTTGATACAATTCCAACTTTCCAGAAAGAAAATTTCGCACCATCAAAGCGATTGACACAAAGGTTCTCCAAACCAAGAGAACTTACCCATGAAAAACATTCTCCATACTATAGATGGAAAACATGGCATATGGCGCCATCCACTTCTTCATCCGCACCATCTTCATCCAAAATGGTGCCGTCAGTGACAAAGCAATTTCAGAATGCTTTAAAGCTTGAAGCAAGGCCTTTGTTAGATCACCAAAAAGAAGAATTTCAAGTTTTGGCGGAGAAGGAAGTTAATATCCATAAAGAACTTGTGGTGCAAAGTACTCGGCCAAGAATGGTGCGGCCGACTCCAAGAGCTCAAAATGGTGTATGGCAAAGGGTGCAACATCCCAAATTCCCTAGCCAACCTATTCAAGGAAGTAAGAAGACTTGGAGAAGAAAAGAGCTTCGTAAAAGAAGCAAGGCAAGAAAAGATTTGGAGACGAACGTAGATTCCGCACTCCAGAAACTTACCATTGATAACACCACTTCAAATACGAATGATGGTGATGATGAATTTGGTGCCACTAATTCTAGTGATGGGGCCACTTCCACTACTAGCAACACCACCCATGTTACTAATGTTGCTATTGATGACATGAATGAAAGTGGTGCTAACGACAACACAATTGTCTCATGAAGATGATGAACACTCGGGGGGCAAGGAAGATGGTAAATGTTTATACCATCAGGAGGGATTTTATATCATCTTGGGTTGGTTAGGATTTCCCTAATTTAAGGGATTTTAATCAGAATTTGAAATCAGAGGATCAAGATGAATCAGGAGGGAATTAATCTCAGCCGTCGGATCCTAACCCTAGCCAACCGTCCCCTATATAAAGAGGCAGCCTCCAACGAAATTTAGGACAGCCAATCTTCATCATCAACAACAACACTCTGACTCCAGGTCAAAAACAACTCTCCTCAGAGAAAAATCGTCAACCAAGCTCTGTGCTTTCGACCTTTTCAAGCTCCTACGCTTTCAAATCATCTTTGTTAATCAAGTTCTCACTTGATAATCTTTTTATTATATTTTTCAACCTTGTTTTTACAAGTTCTCTTCTTGTATTTACATGTTTGTTGCAATCAAATCACATCTCTTTGTCAATGAATCAAGAAAATAACCTTTTCCACAACATTTCCTTTGTTATCTAAATCTGGAATCAATGATTAAAACACTTATGTGTGACTTTGATTCAGGATCTACAAATCGTTTGATATTTTTAATGTTTCTGCATTTCAAGCAAACATTCAATTTTCGCTGCACTTTTAATTTCATTTTTGCAACAAAATGAACTTTTACTTTTCTCGCTCCCTTTTATCAATTTCCGGTTAAAATTGGTTGGCACGCTCAGTACCCTTTCACCAAGATCTCCAAAGAGATTTTTTGGCGTGAGCACAAACATTTCGTTACTCCCCTTTGTTATCACCTTCACATCTCTTTCCTTTTTCTTCTCCTTCCCCACCCCTTCACCATGGACCATTCAATATTTTTCTCCTTCTAAATTAAATCACCATTTCTTCAATGCGTCTATTATTATCCAATGAACACCATATTCTGTTACCTCTTTGCACTTCCTATTACTTACAAATAAAAACATGTTCTTTGACCTTCTTAGTTTTGCATGTCTAAAAAGTTAGTTTAGACAATATTAAAAATAATTCATTTAAATTGCATTTTTACTGCAACCTTATATAATTCAATCAATTAATCAAGCACCACTCTAGAATAAAGAATGTCCGTGGATCTTATATAAATGATTATATTAATATCCTTATTCAATCGGTTAATTAAGCACCACTCTAAAACAAATAATACTCGTAGCGCTAGCGCGGTCTAATATGACTTGCTTTTTTTTTTTAATTTAAATTCAAATTCAAGTTCGAGTGGCGCTAACGCGGTCTAATATGACTTGCTTTTTTTTTTTAATTTAAATTCAAATTCAAGTTCGAGTGACGCATATGTATGGATAATTTGTTAATTAAAATTATCTAAAATGAGGAATCAATTTACATAATGTTTTACACCATTTTATAACATAATAATAATCTAGGAGTAATATTTTTAAAAATCAAACATTGATTTTGATACCCTTATAATCAAGTATGGGGTAGCACAACGAGTATCAAATCAAGTCTCTTCAAGTTTGATCTCAACTTGATTCGATACTTGGGATAACCGAGCTCAAGCTTGGCTCAGCATTAATCCTTGAACTCGAATTTTTTTCAAACTTTGGAGTAGTAGTGTTGTTTTGAAAAAGAGTTACCCAAAATTTTCCATGAACAAACACAAGGCGTACTTAGGGGGGAGCAGGCAGGGGCCATGACCCCCCTAAGTTGGTAAAATTTTCATTTAGTCCTTATAAGTTTTTATGTAAAATGAGAAAATCTTATATTTAGCCCCCCCAATTGGTGAAATTATCTTTAAAGACATGAATTTCAATGTGAAATAAGAAATTTTTTATTTAGCCCCTACGATATTTTACAAAATAATACTTATATTATAACAATTTCAGTACTTATATATTAAATTTATGGCATTAGCATTCTTCAATTGTAATCATTGTTAATTTTTTTATTATTATTCTATTTGATTATATTAGCCCCACAAAGCAAGAATCCTGAGCCCACCCCTGAACAAACATAGCGGGAGAGAATATTTTCCTCGACACCAAACAAGTAGAGAAATTTTTCTCTACTTATTTATCTTCCTTTATTTTGATTTTCTTAAAAATTTCTTAGCACCACCAAACATAGAGTAAGAGAAAAAGCCAAAAAGGAAAAGAAAAAAAAAACAAAAATAAATATAAAAAAATAGCACAAATGAAATCTTTGACTCAAATTAAATCTCTGGAAAAAAAAAAAAAGAAAACCGGCATTCAAGCCCCGATTACTCGAGACAACAATGAAGCTGTCGTCGTGGTTTCACCGCAGTGTTTCAAGGAACAACAAAGACCAGAAAAGCCCACAGCAACAGCAGCCCAACCAATTCGGCCAAAACCAACGAGATCAACAAGAAGAATTGCTTGGAATTACCCAGCAATTGATCGATTACGTAAAGTCTTTCACTTTAGAAACCTTCAAGAATTTCCCTCTCCAAGGTACCCTTCCCATCTCCTTTTCCTTGTCTTGTTTTCCAGAAGAAATCTGTTGATTTGCAGTTTTGGTGTTCACTTCAGATGATGAGGTTGCTATTTCTAACACTGAAACCCAAACTTCTTCTAATGTGAGAAAGGATCTTTCTGATTGGCAACAACAGCATGCTGTCTTAGTTCTTTCAAAAGTCAAGGTTTGATGTTTGTTTCTATACTTTCTGGTTGGAGTACTTTCTAATTTATAGGGTTTTTATTATTAGTGTTTTCTATTCAGGAACTTTCACAGCTTAGATTTAAACTATGCCCTGGCCACTTGAAGGAGGAAAAATTTTGGAAGATATATTTCAAGCTTGTCAAGAGCCATGTAGCTGAGTAAGTTTTACAATCATACAATCTTTTTATTTTCATGATGATCAGTGATTAATGACTAGGAACTTGTGTGCATATTGTTGCTTATGGTTTGGAATCTTTGCTTCTATTGATTAACAAGCCCAAGAAGCTTGATCCCATGTGGGGAAAAAAAAAGGATCTTAGATAAGTTCTCATCTTTTATCAGACTTGTTTGCTATGTTCTTACTGAACAGACCCCTTGGGTGGAAAATTTTTCTACATTGTTAAAATTACATCTTGAAGGAAATGCTTGAATTCCTTTGTTTTTTTTTTGGCCGAGAATTCCTTTGTTATTATTCTCTGTTTCATAATATATTATGTATTGCTTCCTGTTCTTCATGGAAGTGAATTGCAACAAAGCTAACTTCTTGAGTTGCTATAGATGCAACATAATATATGGCCAGTAAAAAGAATGCAAAATAATATGTTTCTTGATTCTTCTTCACTTCTATGTAATAGTATCTGTTTGGTGATTTAATTCACATGTAAACAATAAGAATGATAGCGTAAATCTGTTTGGTGATTTAGTTTCTTTTCACTAGAGTACGTTTTAGGAGCATTCTTATACTTGGTAATTTTGTGCCTCACAAGAGAAACAAATAGGGAGGGGAGTAGAAATACTAAGATGCTCTGTGCTTGCTTGATTACTGATATCTTTCCTGCTTTTCAGCTTGTTTGTTGTAAATTATTGCACCAAAATGTATACTTCATCTTGTATGAATAGAGAAAGCATGGAAGTGGATTAATAGGAGCGTGCCAGTTTTGTTGCACACCATTTGAAAACAAATACTGCTAACATGAAGTCCTAAGTTGAGTGGTAATTAACTGTGAAAGAAATAGCCAATTAACCTCTAAAATTAGGTAATGATGGTTATTTTATTTTTTTGGCGAAAATAGGTAATGATGGGTATAATCAGTTTAAATTGATGAATTTATTCTCTGTAAACTGAAAAGTCAATGCTTTCCTGTTGGAAATTGAAGACAAATAATAAAAAAACAATGGATGCCTATTATGGGGGCATTTAGCACCGCTACTACTAGAAAGTCTATCATATTCTTGCCTCCTTTATGGACATTTAGCACCACCATGGCTACCAACTCTATGTAGTAGTGGCAGTGCAGGTGCAGCAATGGCGGTGTTGCTGTTGCCACAGTACCAGACTACCAGTACTAAGGCAGGGAACTTGAGGATTTCATTAGGTCGTGACAAAAGAAAAATGGTGAAAACTGGTGGTCAGATGGTTTAAGATTATTGAGGGGAAAGAAAAAGAAGCAAGCCGGAGACTGGCAAGCAAATGACCAAAACCATGGTCTTTATTTCTAATTAGGTGACCCACCATCGTCTCTCTGGCTTTATCATGACCACAATTGCTACGTCTGCATAGAGTTAAATCTCTTTTCTGGAATAACATCTTACCTCTCTAGAGAATGCTTTGTAAAGCAGCACAAATGCTTTTGCATTGGAAAAGTTTTTTCACCATCAAGTGTCATAGTGAATCTTTTGTGTTTCACATGCCTTGACAGCAGCACTGGAAGAATCTTCAGTAATTAGCAGTTTTATCTTTCTATATGAGGATTATGGGACATTGGCTCACATGTACAAGCAAGCTCCAGCTGACTAACAAAGTAACAATCTTGATGATTTTGAAACCATGATCAAGATTTAGAAAGATGAGCAAATTGCTTTCTATATCGACCATGTTGCTTATGCTTTCAATTGTATTAGAATGTTAACATTTTCCATCCTGTTAATTATAATTTTTACTTATTTTGTCGCCTACTGGTTCAATAGTTTGACATTATCAAATGCATGCATACACATAATCAATGTTAGCTGCTCAAGGGCTGTCTTCTTGTATATCAGATACGAGCTGCATGCTATACAACAAGAAAGACTTAAAAGGATTTCTGTAATGAATGAGAAAACATCAGATACCAGTGCATATGAAGTTGAAATGTCAGAAAGAAATCAAGCAGCTGGTGTTGCTCCATCAACTCCATGATCCCAGCTTGCCCTCTCATTGAGTAAGAGCAGTAGCAGTTTATCAAGAAATCTACATGGGTAAATCTGTGAATTTCCACTGCTAAAATGATCGTCTTTTAGTCTTCTCGATATGTGAAGTTACATTTGACTGGAAGTGAAGTTGATTTAATAGAGATCATGGAATGTACAAACAGTTATACGCTCATGTTGAAGGAATCTGACAAATGGCTCTTTAAAGAAGGGTACATGACTGTAGCGTAAGCAATACATGTGAATTGTAATCGAAATGGTTCCAGCATTTGTTCCTTGTTTGAGTATATTCATTTACATTGAACAGTTTATCGGAATATCTTTATTGTTGGTTTCCCATGGTATGTATCTTATTTCATTTAATTTAAGGTATGTCTGCCAACTGACAAGAACACGACCCATGTCAAAGATTTATGGTGAGGCCACACCTAGTTGGCACCTTTAAATTAGATCAAATGACATAATTTGGAGTTGCAACCTATATAACCTGCGATCTTAGGTATCATGGGAAAGAAAATTTACCCCCAACCTTTTGAAGGCGGAGAATGCATTATTTCCTATTTGATGTCATAAAAATTAGTGAAAAATTTTAACTTAATTAGGCAAAACTGATATATTTCTTCGAGGGATTTGGATATCCATCCTGGTCATAGGAAATTTGTGGAATCCGACTCCTTGGTAGCGGAGGACAAGGTGTTGCAACCTCTTCATCATTATGATCCTTTGTCCCAGATTATACGCAAAACCATGGTGATCCTTTGACTCGGATTATAGGCAAATGTCAAAATGATACCGGCTTTCCGATTTCGAACCGAGGAGAAGAATTAGGGAGAGATTTCAGAGATTATTAAGGGAGACGACTTATATTTTCACTCAAAATTCAAGTCTGCTTACAATGTGAAACAATGCACAGTATATAGATCGACTCATTTTCTAGCCTTAGTAGGATTTTACAATTCAGACTGCTAAAATTAATATGAACTAGGTCCTAAATGGAAACATAAAAATAAAACTGGAGCTGAAGGCTGCTTTTGGCGCGTATCACAAAAGAATAAAAAGAAAAGAAACTAGGTCCTAAATGGAAGCATCCAAGCTTAGATGGCTTCAAACGAGATGATTATCGACGTTCGAATCCCAGAATTGTCGCATTGTACCTTTCCCAAATTTCAAGTGTATAAAAGGAAAAAAGAAAAAAAAAAAAAAGGAAAGACAACTTGCAGAGGCAGTGCGTTGGAAAATATTTGAGCTTTTTCCACTTCTAAATTTCAAGTGTAAATGATTGCTTGCTTATAGCTTAGAAGTACAAATGGCAATTACAAATGTAAAATATCATTTACATATATAGACAATGCTCACCATTAAAAAACAAACAGCTATACTTAATATAACCAGTGTGCCCAATTTTCACTATAGCCACCATCATGGTTCAGACATGACGTGCAAGTCCCAGCCAGAGAAGCCATGTTGCTTGACATACCCATACCACCACAGGTTCATGCAAAGAGCAACAACAATGACGACGACAACAACAAAAAAAGAGTTTGGGTAACATAATCACAAACAAACTGCACCTTCAGACGAGCTGGGTATGTGAGCCATCACTACCATAGGCAGCTTCAATTTGAAATGAACGAAAAGGCCAAAGATATAGATAAACATGCAATAATCAAAAGAAACTCCACAGGTTTTGTATGAAATATACAAAACTGGATTGCAGTGATATGGGGATTAGAAAAATACCTTGCCTTTTGCAGCCCCGCTCTATGGAACTAATTCATGAAAAATGAACCACAAGTAATCCATGTGTTCATATCACCAGAAAATGACTGTAGAGGCTTGAAGGATTCTGTATTCACTCATTTGTTGGGGTATCATCTTGGTTCTCCATGTGAAGATATGGAGATGCTGGGTCATCAATAGTATTGTCCCGAGAAACAGCAACAAAATCAGAGATGACAACAGAAGTAGAGACATTCTCCAGTTGTTCAGTTATCCTCGTCAACAATCTTGGAGTCATGTCACGCTTTATAAGCTCAAACTTGTGTTCTGGGGTGTGTCGCTGATTGAACCTGCCTGGAAGCTTCAGTCGAGTAATATAGCAATCTCTACAAAGGTCAAAGCCTATTGCCTCCGTGCAATCCTTGCATTTGTATCTATCCCCAACTATTGGAGACATCTGTTTGTAGAAACTCAAGAATTATTGGCATACTGCTGATTTCATATTAAACAATAAAACTATAAGGACCACTATTGAACTTTATTAACTCATTCTTTCTGCCAACGGCTGGACACAAGCTTTGATTTCTACTGAGATATTTAAACTACGACTATACTATGCAATATTAACTACATCTTCATATCTCACAAAGTATGATCCACTTAAGTAATGTTAAGAACTGAGTATTATATAGACAGAAAATGCCGAGAGAACTGAATTAGTTCAGCAATTCAAAGCAATAGAACCCCTCATGCTCATCCATTAGTTCAACCATAAATGTTAGTACTTCAAAAGCACTGCACAAAATCCGAAAAACATATGGTCCTAAATCACATAGCGAGCAAGGTTAGGCTACACTACCCGCTCCTAAAGTGATAGAATGGCATCATTACTAATTAGTAATTATCTTTATTATCCTCATTACTACCAACAATTAACTGATCAGTATAAAAAAGAGAAGAGAACATGCTGGAGAAAACACACATGTGTACATGTACTAGAACTTTGAATGTTTATTACACCAGATACATATAATTGGTAAAATTTCAAAAAGGGGCGGTTTATTAGGAATATTTATTCATTGGTACAATGAAAATAAATAATTATTATCAAGTCAATTATACTTAATAAAATTTGCAAAAAGGAAATCACAATTACTGTTATAGCCTTATTACTTAATTTTATAAGTTAACTGTGTTTTTTTTTTCAATTAAAAACTATTTATTTCTTTTTGTGACTTCGTCTTCTTCCCTTCGACAATTGAAAAGGTAGAATCCCTATTCCCCTTCAATCCATCGTACTGGAGAGAATAAAAAATTGCCATAGATGATGGAGTCAACAAACTTGGGTTCTTTTGTTCTAATAAGTGTGCTATTCAACAATACTTGTTAATTTTATTTTATTTGTTTTAGGGTTTTTTGTTCTTGTTTTTTTGACAATATGCTTAAAACAATTCCACCCTTTCTACAGATGCAAATCCTGGAAATTTTTTCAGGTTTAAATTTCGAATTAATTGAATCGCATATCAATTACCAACTCCACTGCCTCCACTGCTATAGATTACAGAGAAAAGGTGCACCCAAGATGAAAATAGAACAAAGGAAAAATAGAAAGACTGTATTGAAGGGGAAGGGGTTGTTTCCGCTCCAAATACATATGCCAACAATCCAATTTTCTTTTCCAATGGATACAAACAAATTTGATGTTCTTCTTGTCTTCGGTCTTTTAATTTTGATTGTGTTAGGGTTTGATAATTTATTAGGTTATTGGTTTAAGGGTAAAAATGATATTTCAATTTCCTTTTTAATAATTTGTAAAGTTTCTATTTCCTCCTTAATAAATAAAACTTGCTATAGTATCAAGTAATAAATATTAGTGGGTAGACCGCCCTTATTTGTAATTCTCCCCATATAAAATTTTATTTCGGAAAAAGATGATAAACATCTTATGAGATGGTGTAAAAAAGGCAGCTTTTAAAACTTGTAGAATGGGCTATTATTTCTATGGTGATAAAGCAATAAGAAATAAGAAAAAAAGAATTATGAGCAAATAACAGATCAATTCAACTAAACTTTGACTGTGGACACCAAAAGACACACAAGCACTTATATATGCAAGAAGGAGCAAAGCGTTTACCCCACAAGCATCGCAACCAACTCCTCTATGTGTATAAGTGCCAGGCTCCACTGCCAAAGGTAGATGATCTGTTGAAGGCCACTGTAAATGTGAGGAATCAATGTCGACCAGCTTCCACAGAACGTGAAAACTTGAAGCATTAATAGTGCAAGTTTAAGGACTCAAACTTATTACAACAAATATTAGCAGCTAACCTCTAAGGCTGCTTAGCTGACTGTTTTTTCTACTTGGCATTTTTTTCCCTTTTTCTATATATTCATCTTTTATTTGTTGTCATTTCCCTTTCTTCTTTTGTGTGTGTATGTGTGCGCGCATGCCCGTGAAGCATGCATGCACGTAGAACAAGTACAAAGCCACTAGCAAAAGCATCAAGCAAATGGAGCCTAAATTAATCAGCTAAATGTGAATCTGATGGGCACTAAAAAGGTAAGATAGATCAACAGAGTACTGAGACATACAAGTGGTGGCTCTCTCATGGTCGGAAGAATCTTGCTTTAGCTGAATGGCATCTCTTCTTAATGAATATTCTTTGGAAAATTTATCCGCCAAAAACTGATCAAGCGTCAAACAGACAGGTGGGAAACCCCTTGGATGCAAGCTCTGACATACTTGACATCTAAGTACCGTATCAGTAGGGACGATGCAGGTTTGACAATATACTGGCAAAGAGTAAGATCAGAACAAGTCCATAGCTAAAAATACTAAAGCTTAATGAAGGTAATTGAAACAAAATAAAATTCACAAGCATACCGTGGCCACAGTTAAGAACAACAGGACGAAAAAGCAATTGCTTGCATGCAGTACAAAGCAAATCTGCAACTGAAATCTGCTCCTTTTCTTGGCCAGAAACAGGTATTATCTGATTAAGATCTCCGTCACAGTTTTGCTCAGTATGAACATGAGACTCTACTCGCTCAGCTGTTTTGCAAAGTTTGTGGTTTCTGGTAGAGTCTGGATATGTGCTAGGCTGAAAACACATGGCAGTGGAATTTGTCGGACTTCCGCAGTAATCAAATTCTCCATCACCATGTAATTCACATTCATGACTGTTCAATTCTGGCGAGAAGTAGCCAGTTCTTTTCTCCTCCTCTGAAGCATACAAAGGTAAGAATATAAGATAAAAAAGCTCATGATGTCGAACAACAAAGGCAAAATGTTAAACTACCTATGGTGAGATTAAACTTAAAGCCACCTACAACTATCCCTCCAAAGACGATTCCATTACTGAAACATCCACCAAATACGATTAGTACATTTCAACTAAGTTACTTGAACTTGGGAATTGGCATGGGATACTAGTATGTGTCCAACAGGGGTACACCGACTTTTTGACAAATCTTTTTACATTAATTTGAGGTTTCAAGACTGATACGGGTACAAGTAGTGAAACATTCAAGAATTTAGAAATACAGGACGAAGTGAAGAAGTCACAGAGCATTTCAAAGCAAAATCGGGTCACAAATAATTTGATGAAACAATTTTTTTCCTCTTGAAAACTATACTAAGAACGAAGCAATACAACTCCATAGATAAGGCTCTGTTTCTAAATTGTTACTTAGTTTAGCATTAAGTGGTAATTAAGAAAAAAAACCATAAAAATATTATTTGAAAGCTCATCAGAAAGAAATGAAGAGGAAAGCAAGCAAAGACTTACCCAGAATTTGGTGTTCCCTTTTCTTATATGTAGTGGGATATAGCTTCAACAGCAAGAAGTGAAGCACTTGGCAGATGCCTGGAAAGTGAGAATATGGATTTCTACAAATTGGACAATGAGACTCATTACGAGTGTTCATTGATTTATGAACGCACCAAAAACATGCCATATGACCACAATCTGTTTGAATTATGAACAAACAAAACAAAATTACTTTTCTTGGTAAAAATAGATTAATCAATTAAATAAATGAACTCTAGGAAAATTTCTTACGCAGAACAATGGGTTTGTAAAGAAGATCCCTGCAAAACAGGCACAAAGAAATCCAATTAACAAGCCATTTCAGTATTGACAAGATCCAAAGAATTTTTTTTTTTAAAGTTTCATATTTGTTATGACTATTACTTACAAACAAACGCAACAAACGAACTGGTCGGGGATTTCTTCAGAGTTAACAGCATCTTTAGAAGACTGATTTTCCATTTCCATGAGACTTCCTTCAGATGAATCCATTGAACCTTTGGAAGGTGAAGGTGAAGGTGAAGGTGGCAACAAACTCGTGTTAAATATTATCGATATATATAACTCAAATTTCGCAGGATATTTTAGGATTTAAAAAAAAATGCCAGGCCAAATTTTGTATTTTTTAATTGCTTTTTTTTTTATTTACTGAGGGTTTGTAATTTGTACTATTTTTTATTGTTAATTATGTTCCTTACTCAACTTATTTTTAATTTTTAATATATATTATGTTCGAGTGAATTTATTCTTTACTTCTATTCTCCAACTTCCTATGCATTTTCTTTGGCATCTTGTGATTTTTTTAAAACGTAAAAAAAGTCAATGAATTTGTATATAAACTTTCTTTTTAGACACTAATAATGGAATATTTTGGGTGAAATAATAATGGAATTTTTATATCTAACTAGTTTTCACTTCCACGGGCATTGCACGTTTTCATTATGAGTATAGTATAGTGGGTATAAAATTTCATCTATATTAGAATTTCATCCATATTAATGTATAGTAATCAAATTAAATTTTATTAATCCAATTCCAAAATTATATTAATCGGATATATTAATACTTCAACAAAATAATCCGACTTTGCATTATAAATTTTAAGGCTGGGATATTCGGAAAAAAGAAAACCAAAAAATTGATTTATGGATATTTTTAATTAATTATATTAATTCTTGAATAAAATAATCCGACTTACATTATAAATTATAAGGCTGAGATATTCGGAAAAAAAAACAAAAAATTAATAAGGATATTTTTAATTAATTTTACATTATATAACCCGACGGTTGGACCGTTTGACCCGTCAATTGTACATAAAGAATTAGTGTGATTATTTTCAAACAAAAAATCTTAAGTTTCATTACTTACCCTATATTTTTTTAATTTAAGCTTTAATCTTTGTGAAATTATCGCTAAATATTGTTCATAAAAACATAAAATAAATAAATAAAGGGTATGCATTAAATAAATACTAATAAATGACTTTACCAAAAAAAAAAGTCATTTGTACTTGAGTTATTGTCTCAATGGTAAATGCATACTTCTTAAAACCTAATGGTTTTTTGTTCAAGCCCTACTGTATGTAAACTGTATTTGGATTTTGTGCCCCTTTGTACATGAAAACATGAAAATAGTGGTTTGTCTTTATGAATTCTCATAACGGTGAATAGCTCCACAAGAGAGGAAATATTACCATTTTCGTTTTTTCTCTCTGTTCAATCCATTTAATTATATGGTATTGAGAATTGGAAAGATGGGAAGTTTGCAAAAAGAAAAAAAGAGAAATGGAAGTTTGCAAGAGAAAAATTAAAGTGCAGAGTCATATTCTTATCAATTGACAACCCCAACACAAAGAAAATAAATACCGAAATATAAGTAATTTGTTTAATGAAAAACTATATATTTTGTAGATTTAATTAAATGCAAATTAATAAAATTAAAAATTAATTGTATAATGACAATTTTTAGAAATATGTTAGATAAGTAAGGATATGATAGATATTTTAAAAGTTAAACAAGGGTACAATAGGCATTTCAAAAGTTTCTCAAAACTCATACTTTATATATAGTATAGATATAGATATAAAATTATATTCTTATCAATTGTCAACCCCAACGCAAAGAAAATAAATACCGAGATATAAGTAATTTGTTTAATGAAAAATTATATATTTTGTAGATTTAATTAAATGCAAATTAACAAAATTAAAAATTAATTGTATAATGGCAATTTTTAGAAATATGTTAGACAAGTAAGGATATAATAAGTATTTTAAAAATTAAACAAGGGTACAATAAGCATTTTAAAAGTTTCTCAAAACTCGTACTTTATATATAGTATAGATATATTTTAGCTGTAAAAGAAAAAATATAGTATATATATACTATTATTTATTTTGATTTCATTTTCATTGAAGAATATTATTTAATTTGTTTTTTAGGTAAAGATAATTAATTTGATTTAATAAGATATATATTAATTTTTAGATAAGTCTTAACTTATATATACACGTATACTTTATCGACAAGTTTTAGCCTTTGTTTGGTTCAAGGGGGGTTGGGGAGTGGGGAGGGGGAGGAGGATGGAGGAGTTTTATAAGATATTATGTTTGGTTCATTGGAGGGGTAAGGAGGAGTAAGAAGGGGTATTATTATATTTTGTGTTTGGTTGGGAGAAGGGGTTAGAAGGAGTTTTTGGTTTATTTTACCAATTTACCCTTATATATAGGAAGTAAGAAATGATGTAGTTTTTTTTATACATTTGATTATTTCTCATGAAAAATAAATAATTGGTGTATAATAATTATATTGAACATATTATTATTTTTATTACTATAATTTGGTAAAAAAAATTTAAATAAATGAATGTGTTTTACAAAATATATTATTTTGATACATGGGATGTGCTATGTAATTTATTATATTTAAAAATAAACTTCAAATATAACATAATAATTTATAACTGAAATATAAATATGATAAGTGCACTAATTTACATTATTTAGAGTATATTTAGATTATGTTTTGAGCATTTATATTGCACTTTCCATTGCTTTTTAGGATAAATTCTCACATTTTGTGTTTTTGAACTTGAAGGTTAATTTGGAGTGATTTTAGGGAGAAAATCGTAACTTTCAATCTGGAGATCCATTTTAGGCGATTCAAGTGCCCGTGGAAAGAGGATTCAAGGCTCTACAACTTTCGTTTGGGACTCGGAAGCTAATTTGGACTTGAAGAGAGTAAAAACGATGAAGAAAGTTGAAGACTTGGTATAATTCTGATGGAGTTCAACTGGGAGCCCAATTACACCTCAATTGGGGGCCCGGTTGAAACCTCCAAATTTCAATTACTTGCTGTCCTAACTGGGAGCCCAGTTGACCCCTAACCGGGCCCCCGGTTGTGCCTGACGGAAATTTTACATATTTTTCCCAATTTTTCGATTTTACCCCTGATTAGTCCAAATAAATTTAGGACTTTTTATATCCCTATAATATGGAATATAATTTCCATCTTGACATATAATATTTGTTCCATCTTAATAATATAATAATAGCATAATAAACAAGTACTTGTAGAAATTAATAACCTCCATACAGATTAGTGTTCTAGCAGAATATAGAAACATCCAACTTACATAATACTAAGCTTAATATTACTTGAAACATATTCTTCCCTAACCATCACATAGCTTTCCATCACATAGTAAAACTGGTAAGATCCCCAAGTGCTTCACTTAGAATATAATCCCTGCACATTTCCATTGGAAACCCAAGTACATCATTCAACAAGTCCACATTCATTGTAAGCTTAGAATAAATCACATGGAGCAATGGTGGCTCAAATCCTAAATCCTTAAGGAGTTGAACTGTTTCAGTGGCACTTATTTGAGCTTTCTTACCAAGACGCTCACCAGAAGTCTTAATTGCATCAGCCACTTTCTCTATTGCTTCCTTGATCCCCTCACCCACATTTTTCTCTTTATCAACAGATTTCTTTGCTTTCTTGTTACCTCTAGCAGAACCATGTAAAGGAGAAACATGCTCATACTCAGAAGGTGACATCATGTCAATATCATCATCTTCAACGCTCCTTGCATTTTGAACTGAAAACTGAGACATGGTAGGATGAACTTCATTGGTGGAGTCAGTGAAATCAGCTGAACCAATACAAGTGAAATTCTTTCGCATTTCCTTTGCAGTTACAGAACGTTTTCCAGTGGCCCTATCTTTTCCATACAAAATTACCATTTTGTTATAATGTGGGATCGGGGTATTGATATACATTTTAGCTTTCGGTTTCTCCTACATTGAACAATAGAACATGTGAGTAAAAGATGTAATTAAAAGCATTGATATGAATATTGATACAAATGTAGGTTAATATTTACCTTGATTAACTCACTCCATACTTCCGGTTCAGCATTCCATACTTGTGTTTCCGGATCGAAGTTGAATCCACTCAAGCTAGTTTTGTTAAAAATGTCCCACGCCTCAGCGAAGTGATTCTTCAATATCTTCCAACGACTTTGAACTTGAGACTTTTCAACACTAATATTGAAAGTCTTTGCAATTTCATCAACAACATTGGCATAAGCTGTGGAAGTAAAATTACCATTCACCTTATTTCCCAAGTTGTACTGGGTTAGCAAGGCATCGATTAAAACTGTATCCATGTTAGGTGTCCACACTAAGCTGCTCTTGGATGTGCCTCCTTCATTGTCATTCCTCTTTGGTGGCATGCTGCACAAGAACAAGTGATACAAATTTTTGTGAAATAACAATCAAGATAAGCATTTTTTCTAAACCCAAACTTTGATGATAGCAAGCAAATAATTTATTTGAAATTACATTAAATAAGCATGTCTCATTTTAATGACATCAAACACACCAAACAATCAATACAGTAAATCAACATGGAAATAAAACTAAACAATAGAAAAACCAATAACGAGAATAATAATGGCCATAAAGTTCAATCCTAATCCCTAACGCTGTGTGTAATCTCTCCACATTGCATGAGCTATTTCATCTCTTAAGCGCTCTCCAGGAGCAGTATCTTCAAAGTTACTCCTACGAGTATGATAGTCATCATGAGGGACTTCTTCTCTTGCTAGCTCCGCATCAACCTCTGCTATAAGATCTTCATCAGGGTCGACAGACATTAAATAATTATGCAAAATGCAACATGCTAGAATTATTGAATTCTGAGCTTTTATTCCATAACGTGCATCAGAAGCATTTGAAATAATAACGAATCGCTTCTTCAAAACTCCAAATGCTCGTTCAATGGCATTACGCAATGACAAGTGCCTAAGATTAAATAGTTCATGATAATTTTGTGGAGGATTTCTTGATGAATATTCCTTCAAGTGATATCGCACCCCTCTATAAGGTGTAATCAATGCTTTTGATAACATGAATCCCGCATCTACAAGATAATATTTACCTAAGATGAAAAAATATTATCAATAAGTATTTGATTTAAGAAATTATAAATTAGATTTAAAAAAAAAGATGGCATTGACAATTGACTCACCAGTAGGAACTTTAAGATTGTCCTCTCTTGTCAACGCATCTTTTATAATTCTTGAGTCTGATGCAGTCCCTTCCCATCCAGTAAGTACATATGTAAATTTCAAGTCAAATGTGCATGCAGCTAGGACATTTTGTGTTGGGAAGTCTTTCCTACCACGATATTTTGGAGCTTCTTTAGAACTCACTTTCACGCGAATGTGTGTCCCATCAATTGCACCAACACAATCCTAATATGGTAACATAGTTAAAAATAAATGTTAGTGTGTTTATTCTCATCTATAATATAAAAAGAAAATATAACTATGTAAGACAATTAAAAAGAAATTATACCTTAAAGTATGGAAAAAATCTCTCATTGTAATGAATCTCTGGAGCAATAGATTCACCATTAGGTTGGACAAGATATTGATCTTCTAGTTCGATGATAGCCTTTATCACATTGTGTAAATGGCGACTAATAGTCTCCCCCGAACGTCGAAACCAAAAGTTTACGTCACGATTCTTGGCACTATGTGTTAATATATATAAGCTCTTTGCAAGTTGTTCTTCTACACTTGCCCAACGTGTAGGCCTTAGGCCACCTTTTGTTTGTAACATTTCACTTAACCTTAGAAATGCAGGAGGTCCCATTCTCACTATATTCCGACTAGTTTCACTGTTCATAATCCGGCTCATTATTTCTTCTCTAATTCGTTCCCTTTCTGAGGTCATACTATATGTTATTTTCCTTTTACGTGACTGCATTCGGATGAAGTACCATTGAGCAACAAGACAAATAACATGAGCTACCATGTTTTGAACCATATTCCACCAACCTATAACATCTCCATTATCCATCTATATTCGACAAACAATATTAGAACAAAACAATAAACATGCAAATAACTCATTCATCATTCATCGAAAATATCATAAGAAAAATTATGTTATTTTTCTTTTACCCTAAAACATGAACTACCATCATAGTTATTTTCTTACCTGAATGCAGGTTGGAGTTAAAAAGTTTCCAAAATCAAGTGTTGAGCAGTCAAACTCGAACTTTGCTCCAACCTCACCAAAATGCACCACTGATAGGGAGATAAAGAGAGACAATTAGAAAGAGGAAAAGAAAAGAGAAAGAGGAAAATTTTAAATTAGAATTTAGTCATAGGAATAACAAATTGTAAGGAAATAAAATTCTATATACAAGAGGAAAAAAATATAGAATTCTTTATTTTTTGCCATTTATATTTAGAATTCTTTTCATTTAAAAATAACACTAATCTGATCATATATATAATTTGTTTAAAATTTAAAAAAAAACTCCAAGATATAATAATGTAATAAATTGTGTACTACTATTATCATTAGTAAGTATCTCTTGATAGAATTAATCATTTGTATTATATCAGTTTAAATATATACTACATATTAATTTTATACACTCTGGAAAAGACTAACTACCCCTTTTAACTTTCAACCAGGGAAGAGCTAATCGCCCCGTTTTCGTCATTTAATCACTTAGTTTTTTACTTTATCACTCTCAATTCACACTTGATGATTTTTGTTTTTTTTGGGCCATTAAAGTAATCTGATATATATTTGGTTCATGCCCCCTAGATTATGCTCTTTGTTAGTGGGTTTTAAATGAATTTAGGGATTCACACTTGATGAATTCCTTTTGATGCTAATTAGTTTCCCTTTTTTTTACTTGCTTATTTGGAATTTAAATTTTAACGTTTCGTTTCAGTTGCCTAGTTCTACAAAAGTTTTTCAACCATTGACTGATAATTTTTTTCACTCTAGCATTGTATTGTTAATTTTATATAGTTGCACTATTTCATTTGTAACCTAAATTCCAAGGAAATTTCTTGAGAGATCTACTTTTTCCAATAGTTATATCACATTTGTAACTCATATTAATAATTACTAATTGAATTCATGATACCATGGATTAGTTTCAAATTTTTACGACTTCCTGAGAAATGCATAATGGTAACATTATTATTCTCTATAGTTTTGTCATATTACAAATATATGCATTGTAGGATTGTTTGGTTCAAG
Organism: Corchorus capsularis; assembly: GCA_001974805.1. Taxonomy (NCBI): domain Eukaryota; kingdom Viridiplantae; phylum Streptophyta; class Magnoliopsida; order Malvales; family Malvaceae; genus Corchorus; species Corchorus capsularis. Next base: position 19,553 of record AWWV01007212.1, read on the forward strand.
ACAATTAACTACTATTAGTAAATGTTTCCAATGTGATTTTACAAAAAAAAAAAGGTTTTTAATGTGATGCAAAGACTGAAAGGCTTTTTGATGCGTAATGTCTCTTTTGATCTTTAGATTTAGAGAGCCTTTTTTTTTGCCAAAAGATTTAGAGAGTTGAAAGTGTTTGTTTTTTTTTTTTTTGAAAAGCGAAAGTGTTTACTCAATTGAAGAATATCAAGTCCAGTAAGTTTTTTTAATGCTCAATAGTCTATCAGTATTTCAATATTCAAGGGGTTAAATTTAGTATTTATAAATTACTTTTTCAAACCTGAGAAATCTAAAAATACACTTGCCCTCGGTGCCTCCACCATGTATCCGTCATGACTATAACAAAATGATTGTAATGAAAAGACTCCGCAGCGCTAGCGCGGAGTAACCCTCTTGTAATAATTAATCAAGTGTCTTGTTATAAAACAAAAAGTAATGGAGTATAAAAAAAGGGGGGAGGTATATGTAGAGAGAAGCAAGTAACGTCAAAACTCAAAAGACCAACTTAATTGATCAAAAAAATAGGTTGATTGGTGATTGGCCTTGGAGTTTGATATTTGCTGTCACAGCGTGGAGAATTTGGAAATGGAGGAATGAAGGGTGTTTTGCCAATAAGAGCTATACTATCTCCACCAAACTAGCTACTATTGGGAAGATACTCAAGGTCAAGGAGGCAACAGATTTATCCAACCGCAAAATGGGCCAACATATGAGGAAGGAAGTTCTCATTGGATGGGAAAAACCGAAAGAGGGACAAGTCAAGATCAACACTGATGGAAGCTGGTGTCAAAGAACTAATGAAGCTGCAGTTAGTGGTGTGGTTAGAGGTTCTTGCGGGGATTGGCTTCTGGGATTCTCTCAATCGGTGGGTAAATGCTCCATTGACTTGGCAGAACTTTGGGGCATACTACAAGGTCTTTCACTCGCCTGGAGCAGAGGGTTTAATGATATTGTTGTGGAAAGTGACTCTTCTACTTCAGTTGACATGATTAAAAAGGGAGTGAATAAAAACCACCCTCATTTTTGCATCATTGCTGCTATCCAGGAATACCTTTCTAAGGAGTGGACTTGTCAATTACATTACATCCCGAGGGAAAAGAATTTTGTGGCGGATTGGATGGCTAAGAACAGCAGCGGCAGACATGAAGGAATCATGATTTATAATACCCCACCAGCTGGGGTGCTCAACTTATTGATTGCAGATGCTGTGGGCGTGGCTTTCCCCAGGATGGTTACTTAATTTCTTCTTGTAATTTTGCTACTTTGTTCAGGGCTTTATGCCCTCCTTTTCAACCAAAAAAAATCAAAAGAACAAAAGAGAGTACAAAGGCTTGGGTTCCCCTGTTTTCTCTTTCTCAGGAAGCGGTAAGGAGAAGAACTTGGTGGCTTCAGCTTCCAAGCTGGAAATAAATTCCAAGGGAAACCCATGGTTGATCAATGGATCACCTTGAAGGAAAAAAAATGCTAAAGTTGGAGAAAAAAAAAAGAAAAAAATCAAGAATGACAATATATCAACAGACTATGTTTCATTCACCTAAAAATAATAAACAGAGTACTCTCTTATGCAGACTATGCTTGGCAGGAATTAAAAAAGAAAAAAAAATAAACGAAAAAAGAAGAATTAAACGGGAAGAATTAAAAAGCGAAATGAAGAGTTAAAGAAATAAACGTTTGATCTATTGATTTCTATAACTAATCCAAATGAAGAATCAAAAAACAAAAGGGAAAAATCCATGGCAGAGAAGGAAGAAGAAGTTAAATCATATCTAAATTGAGAAATCAATGTAATGGACAATCTTGAAAGGATTTCCGATTTGATTTTTTTAGGAATAAAGGGAATTTCAGCTCCTTCTCCTAGCTATTGTTGCTCATCACGTTGGGAGAAAATTTGTTCAGACAAAGCAGCGGTTGAAACGTTGATGATAATGAAGTAGAGATAGGGTTTTATTGAATAAGGTTATTTTCGGATTTACATTAAAAATATGAGGGTAATTTTGACATCAAATATTCAGCCAAAACTCCACCCCTCCAAAATACCCAATTCGGAGGGGTGCAATATAAGGGGTTTGGAGGAGTTTTAATGGCTCCTCCAAACCCCTTCAAAAAGTCCACTCCTCCAACCAAACAAGGGTCCACCCCTCCAAAACCCTCCACACCCCTCCAAAACCTTCCAACCAAACAAGGGCTTAGTCTTGGGAAGGAAGAGTCTGAAAAGTTCTAGACATATTCTGGAAAAAAAAAAGTTCATGGTTTTACTACCAAGCGACGGGCTACAGTCAAAATCTGTAGGGCAATCTGAATTTTGGGGGTTTGGACATAATTTATAGGCCCGTTGAATCGGTTTGGAAAATATTTTAGGTCTGTTTATAAAATGAGTCGGGATTGGGTTTAAGTATAAAAGTCCAAGCCTGGCCCGTTTATATATATTATTTAATCTTTTTTTTTTTTGAGAAATAAATTTTTTGATTAAAGAAATGGGATTACAAACGCACAGGAAGACCCGTACACCGCTACATGATTAGCTATATTACCGAAACGCTAATCTATGAGTCAACAAACCCTTTCCCCAACAATTACAATTGAAATCTCATAATACATGCTGGAGGTGGCAAAACGAATGCGACCCGAGAAGAACCCGCCTGAAAACCCGAACCCGACCTGAACCCGATTGACCAGAAAAAGTCAAATACCCGAACCCACCCGAACCCGAAAAATCTGGAATCCTAAAAAGCTCAAACCCGAAAAAATCAAAATCTGGAAAAACCCGAACCCGAATCCAAAAATTTATAAAAATTTCATTTATGGTTTTTCATATGAATATGTTTAAAAGGTAAATTAATAAATTACACATAAAATTTGATAAAGGTAATGACATTATTCATCCGGATGAAAAAGGTAAATGATCTGGTCAAAACCCAAACTGAACCCGAACCCGAATTAACTTGACCCAAATTCAACCCGAACCCGAATTAACCTGACCCAAATTTAACCTGACTTGACTTAAGCCTGAACCCAAACCTGACCTGCCCATTTGCCACCTCTAATACATGCTTTTGAACCTAGAAACTAGAAACTATAACTACCTACAAACCTAGAAACTAGAAACTATAACTGCCTTCAAACCAAATAAACAAACAAATTACAAATTAAACTCACATTCCGTAAGAGTTGAACCCAAGACCTCATGGTTTAGGTATGGTCGAACTAAGAGTCTAATACTCTACCATCAGGCCAAACGCCCGATGGCCATTATTTAATCTATTTTAATATATTCATTAGTTATTATATAGTAAAAGATTTATTTAATATTTTTCTATATATCTATAATCTATTGATTAATTACACTTCAATGGGAGCCTACTCGTCACCAGTTTTTTCCCCTATTAGAGAGCCTAGGGGAGTAGCGGTTGGTTCGGTCGGTTTAGGTTCTAAATTTCCCATACCGATTACCTTATAATGGGAACCGCCAACCGACCGGTAGGCATAAGTAACCGACTACAATCGACCATATCGGTTACGGTCGATTATGTGGTCGGTTTTGGCGGTTGAGCGGTTGTGTCTAGGGTGTAAACGAGTCGAGCCGAGTAAAGTATCTGACTACTCGAGCTCGACAGAAAACTCGAAGCTCGATACTCGGCTCGAGCTCAATTGAGTATCGATTATGGGGATCGAGCTACTCGAGCTCGATCGTGTATCGATTATGGGGATCGAGCTACTCGAGCTCGATCAGTAAGCTCAACCTTTTCTTGTTTTCCAAGATGAACTCCGACCAGCTCCTTTTTACCACATAAGAAATACCTACAGTTACCAAACAAAACTAAAATGTCAGTTCAAAAGAACAACTTTAAAGCACCATAGATGTAACAGATTCCTTTGCAAAAAAGTCAAAATCTTTCTACTCTTCTCCAAACTCAGATGTATAAAACAAAATTAATGCCGCCATTGCTAGACACAACCAAACCGATATCATGAAAAAAGAGATGACAAGATTAAATATTTACCATTCTAATTCAGAAGTATGACTAATACAGGGGGAGGAAAGAGAAGTTTAGAGAATCTGGCCATTTTTTTTTCAATCTAATAACTCAACAAGTTAGAAAAGAAAAGAAAAGAAAAGAAAAGAAAAGAAACGAATACTTACAAGTTAGAAGAAATCTTGCAGTTTTGGAAGAGTCCCAACCCACCTGATGATTCGAAGATTAAGATCTGTAAAAAAAAAGTATGAGATTTTAATTTGATATGAATGAAGAATGAGAAGTGTTGATTCCCAATGGTAAAATACGAAATGGGTATCAAACAAAGAAATTTGGTAATTTACTAAAAACTTGCATTTGAAAGAGGGAGGTCGGAGGAGCCGAAGTGGGGGGAGATAAAGTTTTGAGAATGTGAGCGGGGAGGTGAGCTCGACCAAGAGGGGGGAAGTTTGCGATTTGGGGATTTGGGGATTTGGGAATTAGGTTTCAGACATTAGGTTGTATTTTTAAGGGAGGGTAGATTAGTAATATTACAATTATATATAAAACAAAATAATACCTTAAACTACCGAGCTACTCGTCGAGTTTCGAACCAAGTAATACAAAAGCTCGAGCTCGGCTCGATTAGATACTCGAGTTACTCGAGCTCAAGCTCGACTCGACAATAGCCGAGTCGAATTCGAATTTTCTTCGAATCGAGCTCGAGTAGCTTGTGAGTAGTCTTGTATCTGTTACACCCCTAGTTGTGTCGGGTTTAGAATAGAAAACAACAACTTTGCAACTTTGCAAAAAAAACCCCCATTAACTTAGCAAGGGAGAGGAAGGCCAAAAAAACCCAGCAACTTTGAACCAATCAACCCAGAAACTGAAGTTCCATATCCTAATAAAACAAAATTTTTATTAACAAAACATAAACCCATAAAAAGTAAAAACAAATGGAAATTAACTACTCAAAACATAGGAAACAACTACCTTTACTGTGATTTCAAACACCTTGGATCGATGAAAGCTTGGAGGCATGATTGTAGTGTCAAACCCATTCAAATTGTCAATTGAATCAAAAGAACAGACTTGGGGCTCTTCAAAATTGAAAAGGATGAATGAAAAACAGATTTCGATAGCCTCATTTCGGTGGAATTGCTGTAATTTGGGGGGGAATTTGGATTTAGGGTTTTGTTTCAATGGAAAAGGAAAACTTAAATTCGATAGAATTAATTGAAAGAAACTGAAGAGATGAAGAGAAACTGAAGTTCTTAACAAAATTTTGATCGAAAAAACTTAAACTTCGATCGAAATCTAGGGTTACTAGAAATTTGAAGAGAAGGGAGAAAAGAAAAGAGTTACGAAAGAGAAGAGCGAGAGGTTTTCTGCAAAAGAAAAAGGAAGGTTAGGTATTTATATTTTGGACAGATAAAATATAAAGTATATAAACTAATTATAATTATTATATATTTATTATATATATCTGATATTATATATATAATATTTAATGATATATAATGAATAATTATTTCATACACTAACAGTGTAAAATTTAGACTCCATAAGCGGGGTGAGAAGTTGACACATACCCCTTTTTTTTATTTAATTTTGTTTTTAAAATTCAAAACTATTCCCTAAAGGATACATGCCAACCCTTAACCCCTGCATGTGTAGTCTACTAAACTCCATTGACAATGTATTGAATAATTTTCCTATATATATATATATATATATATATATTACTAAACGGTTGGTTCAGGTTGGTTACGATTTTCTAATTTCCTAACCCGACCACCGACCATTTATATTCTTATTCCTTGGCGGTCCAAACTGCATGGACCGCCAAAACCAATCAATCGCTTCATCGAGGGAGAAAATTAGTTGTTTCAGTCGGTTACTGCTCACCCCTAAGAGAGCCCGGTGGCGCTTTGGGGCAGATGGTTAAGTGGTGTAAGTCATCCTCATGTTGCTTCCTGCTTAACACTGATGGTTCTAGGCGTCACACAAATAATCATGCATCTGTAGGTGGGTTAATTTGAGATGGAGCAGGTAACTGTGTGGTAGGTTTCATGTTGCATATTGGGGCTACCAATAGTTTAGAGGCAGAGCTATAGGGCGTGCTACAAAGTTTGATGCTTTTTAAGGCAAGAGGATGTGCTCTATTAGCTGTGAAGATGGATGCGGCGGTTGTCGTACACTTTCTAAGGAATTCAATGACAAGTTCACATCCCTGCTATACTCTTGTGCAGGATTGTTTGGAACTTATCATGGGAGATTGGATAGCAGAGATTCATCATATTTACAAAAAAGGTAAATGGTGTGCAGATTGTTTAGCGATTTTGCCACATGACGCTGCTCATGAGCTTTCCATCTGTGCAGACCCCCCCTCCCCGCGCGACGAGATCCTCACTTTCCTAACTGAAGATCGGCTCGGTATTGGCACACTGAGACCATAAACAACCTCTTTCTTTTACTTTCATGTTTTTGTGATTTGTGAAATGCATGCAGAAGGGTTGTTGTAAACCGCCAAATGGCTGTGATAATAATTAGATGGAGGAGAATTCTGATTGCAAAGCGTGGAGTAATAATTGAAACACTCTCTGCTTCAATTGTGAATCGTGCAAGGCCGCACATTTAAACAACGTGCAGAGTTCATGGAAGAATGTGGTCAATTTTAACACAACAATCGTCGTCTTCCTCATCGTCGCATATTCTATGGCTTGGTACTATGCTTTTTGAAACTTGAGAGATGATGATAAAAGAGAAAAATTAAATAAAAAGATAAAAATTAAATAAAAAATTATTTTTTTAATGGAAATATATTTAAGAGGTACTAATGAAATACATTGAGATGAATAAACTAATTAAATAATTAATGGTAACACGGAGAAAATTTAATATACAGTCCAAAAATCTCATGCCTCACTCACATAATTATTTGAAAATCACAGAGCAAACCTTCCCTTCGAATTCCCAAATAACTAAATTAACGGACTTCCCTTTACAAATCCAAATTCCGCGCCATCTCTTCCGCTATTTAAAGCCAACCACGAAAATCATTGGTAATTACTTAGAGGTGACCGCGGTTCAGTTCCATTTCGATTCCCCTTATTGAATTACTCCAATCTATATTTATTCGCGCCAAAAAATCTCTTTGTTGACTTTGGTGAAAAGGGTACCGAGCGTGCCAATCAATTTTATATAAAATTGATAAAAAGTTGCAAGGAAAATAAATACTCAATTTTGTTGTAAAAATGATAAAAAGGGGCGGAGGAAAATTAAAGATTGCTTTGAGTGCACAACATGTAAATAACCAAAAAAATTGTAGGTCCTGAATCAAAGTCACACAGAAGTGTTTAAATCATTGATTCCAGATTTAGAAATGAAAGATTGTTGTAAAAAGGCATTTTCTTGATTCAAAAGAGAAAAATAACAAGATGTTTTTATTTCGATTGCAATGAACATGTAAATACAAGAGTAGACTTGTAAGAACAAGGTTGAAAAGATTATAAAATGATGATCAAGTGTAGAACTTGGTTTACAAATGAGAGTAAAAGCCAAGGGCTTGAGAGTTGAAAGCACGAAGCTTGATTTGATTTGCGTAGGGCAAGTTGTTGTTGTTTGTTGTCGTTTTGAAGGGGCTGTTGGAGACTTCTAAACGTTGCAGCTTCTGTATATAGGGGGCAGCTTAGTTAGGGCAAAGGCAACCCGACGGTCCAAAATGACTCCCTCTTGCTTCATCTTGATCCACTACATTTAAGTCTTGATTTTAAATCCCTTTAAATAAGGAAACTTCATCCAATTTAGCCAAGGAAGTCTCCATCACGTTTTGGACTTTGAAATATGATAATTAACACATTTAAATGCCAAATTTCGGATTTAATTGCATCCCAAAGCCTCGGTGCAGCAAGGGTGCAAAAGCAAGTGCGGAGTGGCCAAATGGTTCTGAAACTACTTCCAAGTGCCACGGAACTTGAACCTTATTAATTAAAAATTGAATTATGCCCAATAACATGCCATTAACGTCATATATCAATATCATGAAAACTCGATTAAGGCAATGGCTTAAACCGGGGTCAAATAGCCATACTGTACTTAATTGAAAACTTATAAAAAGTTACGAAAGGGTTCAAACATGGTTCGATTTCTCCATATAGCCTTTATATTCCATATAGACTAGGTTTTTAGGCTATTGGTGAAATCACCATGCAAAAATCGTCCCGGGAGTGGATTCTATCCTTAATTGCACAAAAGTGAAAAGTTACTTCTGAACTCGAAATGAGATGAAATTTGGATAGTATGCTCATCATGATTTTTCAAAACAACTTTAATAATGGATGAAACCCCAAATTCATTCATCTTCAATCTCAAATTCCAAACCCTAATTCCCTGTCTTTAATTGAAAACTTGTCAAAAGTTTATCCGGGAAGCCCTGAATCCGATTTCAAAGGTATGGGCCGGCCTAACCCAACTTACATAGTAAATGGGGTGGCCCAAATATGTCTTTAAGTAAAAATTACATAACTTACTTAATTTCCATAATTTAATTAATTAAATTATGAGAAATTAAGGTTTTAATGTCAAAAGTCAATTCTTTTCCTAGTTGACTTTGGCCTAGGGTGGATTGAATCCAACCATCCATAGTACTTAGGAGATTAAATCTTGGCCCTTCGTTGTGAGCAATTACGTGATTACCCTGAGTGTAAATCATGGTATAAACAATACCCCATAATCTTTATTCTCTATACAAAGAATTGAGATTATAGACTTCTAATTATTTTCAACCTCTAAGGCCGAAAATCCCATCACCTTTTGCTGCACATTGACATCGACTTCTCCTCTCTTGCCCTCAGCGAAATTTTCCTCCTCTTCCAAGCCTTTGCCTCATCGACATCACCATGGCTTCAAAAGAAAAACAAACCTTCGGATGGTAACAACAATCATAGCTGAGGTACTAGGTCTAATTTGGCCAAGGAGAGACTTCTTGAAGATGATTTTAGGTCTTCATCCAAGGGAAAAAAAACGTTGGTTCTAACTCTTCTGTACGAAAGCAAGCCACTGCACACCAACCTCCAATCAACCAAAATTGAGATCAATGGTGACTCAAGAAAAATCAACTAACACACAAGGTACTTTCCATCCAATTCTTAATCCAATTTTTCGAAAAATAATGGATCTAGATTGACCACTTAACTTGTGATTGTTTGATAGTTTTCTTAGAGCAAATCGGCATCCTATAGAAGCCAAAAATATTGCACCAATCGGCCTAGCCAAGTTAATTTTGTTCTCCAATGGTGCAATCGCACAAAGTTTGAAGATTTTTCACCTATATTGTAAAATTGCCACAAATATATATTTGTTGATTTCGAAAAAATAAAAGTAGCAGACCGTGTTTTGATTTTTTATTACAATTAAGCATGTTGGCCAAATTATGAATTTAGGCCATAATTTCCAATTTCAAGCGGTTAAGGGCATGGAAACCCTAGAATTTTCTTGCCGAAAATTGTCTCCAATTTTGTACTATGAAGGTGGCGATTTGATCTTGCTATGCACCACTTTTGCTTCAAATATTTATTTGCTAGAAATTCTAACAAAATCTTATTCCTGTTTGGTGCAGCAATTGGTGCAGATGTTGGTGCAGAGAGTGGTGCTGGTAGCAAAAATAAGCAGAAACTCCTTGAGAAATCTTTGGATGAACTTCAATATGCATTAAAGATTTCCATGATAGAATGGAGTACACAGGTCACTTCATTGCCAATTCTTTTACCGATAAACCCTCTAAGGAAGTGAGCCGACATTTCCTTCTGCACCGAGGTTTGCAGCTTCCATTTCAAATCAAGGATTGTAATTGGAATATGTGGCTTACCAAACCTCCATCTTGGCCGACTGGTTCTAAAGGGTGGATTGAATGGGTTGACAGAATTGTGTTGCACTGTAGGCAACAATTAAATGAACAAGACTTGCTATCCCTCTGCATTCCAAGAATGAGTTTCACTATGATGGCACTCTATTGGCTGCACTTTCTTGTTACTGGAACAAGTGTGAGAATTTCTTTCTCTTTCCCTGTGGGCCGATTTCTATCACCCTTATAGACATTGCCGCACTTATTGGTTTGCCTTGCCACGGGCATGGAATTTCTAGTGCTATGAACATTCAACCAGATGAAGAAAATGACTTCACCATCTCTATGCCAGGTGGTACAAAAGCTACTTTCGGTGTGTTCATTGGTGAATGTGCAAAAACTGGTGACGCGCCTCCTAGTGCAGAGGAAATGACAACCTTTATGTTATGTCTAATCAATAAATTCATGGTGTGCTCTCCTTCGAAAGGTTGCACTCAAGAATATATTAAATTGGAAAAAATCATGGCCTCTGGGAGGCGTTTAGCTCTTGGGCAATTTGTCCTCAGTGCGAGCTACAGAAGCTTGTTTAATATCTTTGAGGATAAGGGTACCACGCCGAATGGTCCTATGTGGGTGGTGCAACTATGGGCTTGGATGTATTTCCCTAGCTTAGCACCAACTCGATCCTCTTCTCTTGCTAATGCTCGCTGTTATGGGACTTTGTATCATGGTTTGAGACCAAAGTTGGATGAACTTGACTTCATCTTTCGATACTTCTAGGACTTGAAGGATCATGAATTCTTTATATTACAGCACCGTACCATAGGGCCATTGTAGATACCGAAATTTAATTTAGGCTAAGTCTAGGTTTAGTTTTGGTTTAAGCCCAGTGATGTGGCCTGGTTAGGTTTGGATTAAATTTATTGGGTTGGATTTGGGCTTTAGTAATTATTTATTTAGGCTAGTAAACTGGGTCAAATAAATAATTATAGCACATGTTAAATAAGTTTGGGTTAGAAATTTCCTAATAGTTTCCTTGACTTGCTCCCAAAGAATTTAGGCATATATAAAGGCTCCCTTCCTAACCCTAGACTAGAGGCAGACACACAAACACACAGAGAAACGGTGGAAAATCCTGCAAAAACCTTATTCTGCCGCAATTAAATTTCAAGTGAGATTTTTGTCCTTGAAACAAATTTGTTCAGTGCTGCTCGAACAGATCAAGAAACAAAGAGTTGTTAAATTGAAAGGTAATCTTTATACCTTGTTCTTCCACGTGGGTCATGGTCTCATCACACCCATGTTTGGATGTTTTCCTATTTGTCTTTTGTCTAGGATTTTCGGATCAGTGGGTGATTATTCATCCTAAATTTTGAATGCCTGTGTTTGGATTATTTGTTATTTGCTAGTCTCGTAGTCCAGGTTGTGGTCGGATTATTTGTTTATTAGTTGGTGATTTGCATTCACAGATTAGGCTTTGGATTATTTGGCTATTCGTCCATTTGATTTAGATCTGGTTTGACATTGCGTTTGGAGATAAAAAAGCTATTTGTCACCTCAAATGCAATACCAAATAAATCTTGGTTTGTGTAAAAAGCTCATTTTGACCGCAAAAGCCAAGCCAACCTGAAAAGCTAATTCTTAGGTGCTTTTGCATTTCAAAAGTGCTTTTAGACATTAAATGACTTAAATCTCCTAATTTTTTTTCTTTCCTTTTTAACTAATATATCCATTTTAGATATTTTATCATTTAACCATATCTTCTAACAGCAATACCAAACATTATATATATTTTTAAACTCCAATTTCAAAAAGCACTTTTCAAAAGCACTTCTTCCAAACCAAGTTTTTTCAAACCCCAACCTTAATGCCAAACTAAGCCTTAATGCCATGTGGCTTTTGAATTGCCTTATATATGGCACGTTTATCTAGTTTTGATTTATGTGCAACTTTCTGATTACTTAAGTCAATGCTCTAATCTTTAGTTCCATGTGGTTTTGGACTATTTGTTATGTTATGCTTAATTTTTAATTTTTGCTTGTTTCAAAATAAACTCAAAAAATCAAAATCATTCTCTTATCAAAATATATAAAAAAAAAAATCAAAATTTTACTTCTAGCCCGCAAGAGTATAAAACTGTGAACGGCAAAATCATATGCATTAGATTAGGTTAAATAAATCTGTCAAGTTCTGCCAATCTTGTGGGGAATTTGAATATTTTGCATAATTAGGGTTTCATGTAAAAAGAAATATAAAAATAATATAAAAATAAATAGAAATTAAAATAAATATTTATTGACATTAAAAATAATAATAAAAAGTAAATACTCAACAATTCTAGATCTTGCCAAATTGTGGAAGATTTGGAAGATACTAAAAGAAATAAATAAACAATAAATAATAAATAATTAGATACTAGATTTTGCCAGTATGTGGGAAATCATTTAATAAAAAGAATTAAATCAAAATGCCTTTTAACATATATAATAAATGTTTTCTTTAAAGTCTTGCCCATTTGTGGGAGACTATATATAAATAATAAAAATTCAAGAATAATAAATTGAATAATTGAATTGTAATAAGAGTAAATAACAAAAGGGTATAAATAAGAATGATCCAGGTGATGTACAAGTGGTAGTTCTTTGGAGCTTTGTAATCAATCATTTAATTTAATTAATACAAAATATTTAAGAAATACATAAAGTTAAAGGTAATTCCGATGACGGAGCCTCTTCGAGAAATTTAAAAGTTCTAGAATACTATTGAGGATATTTGTTTCAAATTTTTGTAAAAATGTGAGGACATTGAAGACAATATTAATTAAAAAGGAAAAATTAACAATCATGAATTTAAAGAATTAAAAGTAATGATTAAGGCTAAAAGGTTAATGTTTAATTAAAATGGTACTGTCTTTTTGACAGGCGTTGTAGGGGTGCTAATACCTTCCCTACACGTAATCGAACTCCCGAACCCAAATTTTGGTGATGAAGACTAATGGTTAATCATTATTAATGAACTTAATTCAACATTAAGAACACATTAAAATGGTTAATCAAATTTAGGTGGCCAATAACACTTAGCTAAAAAAGATTGGTGGCGACTCCTTTTCAATGCGTTTAGCCCTCAAATCTTGCGATTTGCACGTTATGACAACAATCTTGGTTCAAGACATGTCCTACACTCAAGAATTCTGAGGTTGATACGATTCTAGTTGTTGAAGAATCAAATCTACCATCAAAAGCTTTCAATGATCAACTTGAATCAATAAACTCTTAGAATTGCAGTTGAATCGATAAACCTAACCAAAGATACTCCTCTTCTTTCGTTGGCCTTAGATGATCAATTAGACCTGCAATTGACAAGCTAAGATCACAAGAATCACAATCAAGCAATCACTGCCTAATTGTTTGCTAGGATTCTACAAGATTGAAGAAATCCTAAGTATGTTCAAACTAGAACAATGAAGCTAAATTCTCAAAGGTGAATAAACCTCAATTTGATTGATGAACTTAACTTGACTTACAAAGAGAGATATCGAACCTTTATATAGAGGTAAGGGTCGACTTTAACCTAATTCTAAAGAAATATGGGCGACTATCAAGCCTAACAAGCCCAAATAAAATACAAGGAAAACTAATCAAGTCCAACTAGGAAAAATAAATAACAAAGCATAACTAAACAAGGATAGGACTTAATCAAACAAGGCCCAACCCTAATGTCATCTAAACTTCATAATAAGTTAATCTAAGATAGAATTAAAGCTCCATATGGCCGAATACATGCATTCAAGCCCATTAGCAATCGATAGCAATCAAAGTAATGAGCTTGGTATCGGTTTGCATCTTCTTGCTCAAATCATCACCAAGCTTTTCAATTAAACTTCGATGGTCTTCATATCATCAAGATGAATTCGAACAAGGCCCATGAGTGCATCCTTGAATCTCTTAGCCCTTGCTCTTGTCATCGGACCATTAGATAACTTCAATGGATTGAATGGCATCTTCTTGGTGCTTGGAACATGATTATCAATATCTTCATTCTCTCCATGCATCTTCATACTTCCATGAAGCTCTTGCACATCCTTTCCTTGCACTCCATAGCCATCTTCAAGTCCATGATCAAGCTTGGGTGTATCATCCCCTCCCCCTTGAAGAAGATTTGTCCTCAAATCTGCATCATTATCAAATAAAGACAAGTCAGCAACATTAAAAGAACCACTAATATTACCATACTCACTAGGAAGGTCTAGCTTGTAGGCATTGTTATTAATCCTCTCCAACACTTGGACTGGACCATCTCCGCGGGGCAACAGCTTAGATTTCGTTTTCTCAGGAAACCTCTCCTTCCTTAAGTGTAACCACACCTAATCTCAAGGCTCGAAGATAACTTCTTTGCGTCCCTTGTTAGCCATCTTCATGTAGTGTTGTGTTTTCTTCTTAATGTTTGTTCTAACCTTCCTATGAAGATCTCTAACAAATTGAGCCTTCCTTTTGCCATCCATGTCAACTTGCACACTCAAAAGTAAACTCATCAAATCCAAAGGAGTCAAAGGATTAAATCCATACACAATTTCAAAAGGTGAATATCTAGTAGTACTATGTATACTCCTATTGTATGCAAATTCAACATGTGGCAAGCATTCCTCCCAAGTTCTTAAGTTCTTTTTAATTAAAGCCCTAAGCAAGGTTGATAAAGTCCTATTAACAACTTTTGTTTGACAATTCGTTTGAGGATGACAAGTTGTTGAAAACATCAACTTAGTACCTAGCTTATTCCACAAAGTTCTCCAAAAGTGACTTAAGAACTTAGTATCTCGATCAGAAACAATGGTTCTAGGCATTCCATGCAACCTAACTATCTCCCTAAAGAACAAGTCAGCTACATTAATGGCATCATCAGTCTTAGAACAAGCAATAAAGTGTGCCATCTTAAAAAAACCTATCAACCACAACAAATACAGAATCTTTACCTCTTTTCGATCTAGGCAAACCTAACACAAAATCCATGCTAATATGTGTCCAAGGTTCATGAGGTATAGGCAAAGGTGTATACAATCCATGAGGTTTAGATGTAGATTTAGCTTGTAAACAAACAATACAACTAGAAACATGCTTTCCTACATCATATCACATCTTAGGCCAAAAGAAGTGTTCATGCAATATCTCATATGTCATATCAACAGCAAAATGACCCATTAAACCTCTCCCTCATGCGATTTCACACAAAAAACAAGAAAGAATACATAATCTAGATTCTTTAAACAAAAATCCAGATGCATATAATACTTTCCAAATCCAGATTTAGCACATGCTTTATAAATATCACCAAAGTAAGCATCTAAAGCATACAAGTCCTTAATATACTCAAATCCTAGAAATTTAGATTCAAGTGTGGAAAGTAACACATACCTCCTTGATAACGCATTAGCCACAACATTCTCCTTACCTTTCTTATATCTCACAACATACAAGTCTTTGTCGTAAGTTGGATAGTTCAATGCAGCCCGATTCAATTTTTCACTAAAGTAGGCTACAGGCTTCCCTCATTGCATTAGAACAACTCAAATTCCTACACCAGAAGCATCACATTCAATCTCAAACGTAGAATTAAAGTTAGGTAAAACAAGCAAAGGGGCATTAGTAAGCTTAGTCTTTAATGTCTCAAACGCCTCTTGTTGTTCAGGACCCATTTGAATGGTGCATTCTTCTTTATGACACTTGTTATAGGTGCTGCCCAGGTGCTAAAGTCCTTGACAAACCTCCTATAAAATCCAATCAAGCCATGGAATGATTGAACTTGACCAACATTGGTTGGTGTTGGCCAATCTTTGATGGCTTTGATCTTTTCTTCATCTACTTCTATACCCTGCGCACTCACAACAAAACCAAGAAAAACAAGCCTATATGTGCAAAAGGTGCACTTCTTAAGGTTAGCATACAACTTTTCAACCCTAAGTACATCCAATACACATCTCAAATGTTCAACATGATCCTCTAGAGTGCGGCTGTACATAAGTATATCATCAAAGTAAACAACAACAAGCTTGCCAATAAAAGCTCTCAAAACATGGTTCATTAGCCTCATAAAAGTACTAGGTGCATTAGTCAATCCAAAAGGCATAACTAACCATTCATACAATCCAAGTTTAGTTTTTAAAGGCAGTTTTCCATTCATCACCCTCTTTCATGCGAATTTGATGGTACCCACTCTTAAGAGCAATCTTAGAAAATAAACAAGTATCATGCAATTTATCTAGCATATCATCTAATCTAGGTATAGGATGATGATACTTAACTATTATGTTGTTGATAGCTCGACAATCAACACACATCCTCCAAGTTCCATCCTTTTTAGGAACAAGCAACACAGGAACAACACATGGAGAAAGACTTTCACGCACATAGCCCTTTTCAAGCAACTCTCCAACTTGTTTATCCAACTCCTTAGTCTCATCAGGATTTGTCCTATAGGCTGGCCTATTTGGAATTTGTGCTTTAGGGATGAAACCGATTTGATGCTCAATCCCTCTAATGGGTGGTAATCCACTAGGAATTTCTTCAGGAAACACATCTGCATAATCACTCAAAAGAGAAACAATATTGCTTGGAATATCTCGAGCCAAGTTGTTAGTACCCATTAGTGTATTTCGAAACAAAAGTAAGATCATGTAAGAGTTCTCATGCAAAGCTCTCTTAATCTCACTCTTAATAGCTAACATACACTCTTTAACAACTTTCTTTGCGTTAACTTTCTTTTCCCCCAAAACAGAATTATTTTCGATGTTACAAACACCTAAACTAGTTTCGGGCTTACGATCTTCTCTTTAACCCTAAATTCAGCCTCTAATCTAGCAAAATCATCTCTCAATTTCAATTGATCTTTCAAAGCTTCTTGAGGTGATAAAGGAACTAAAGTAATAGGAACCTTACCACAAATAAAAGAGTACTTGTTTGTCTCACCATCATGTTGAACCTTGTTGTCATACTGCCAAGACCTCCCAAGCAACACATGACAAGCTTGCATTGGTAGTATATCGCATAAAACATCCTCTTTGTACCTGGCCAAAGAAAGAGAAACCAAAACTTGTTTGTTAACTCTAATTTCTTCTCTATAATTGAAACAACCTAAGCTATAGGGTTTAGGATGCTTAAAAGTAGGTAGTTGTAACTCCTTCACCAAATAAACACTAGCTATGTTTGTACAACTCCCCCCATCGATGATCACACTACTAGATTTTCCATTCACATAACATCTACTGTGAAATAAATTCTCCCTTTGATTTTAAACATCCCCTTTCACATATGCACTCAAAGTCCTCCTAGCTACCAAACTCTTAAGTGGAGCTAACTCATCACTATCATCAATTCCAGCCTCATCATCATTCCTTTCATCATCACCATCCCCACCAGAATCTAGGTTGAAGTCACCTTCCTCTTCAATCAAAAGCTCACCATGCTCATTAAAATACATCACCTTCTTATTCACACAATCTCTAGCATAGTGACCAAATCATTGACACTTAAAACAATTAATGTGAGTCTTAGATGATGAACTAGAAGAACCTTTACTTTCGGTTTTGGGACTAAGGCTCTGTTTGATAAACTGAAAATTAAGTACTGAATTTTTAGTACTGAAATTTATAAACACTGAATTACTGTAGTAAAAACTGTTTGATAAGTTGATGGTTACTGAATGCTGAATATAAATGCATTGTTTGATAAATGTAAATGTTGAATGCTGAAAATTAATAATTTTACATTTTTACCCTTATCATCATTGTATTTTATATCATAAGTTCTAAATTACATTGTTTTATTTTATTATAATTATTAAATAGGAAAATGTATAAAATTGAAAAAAAATATTTTTAATTATAAAAGTATCATATATTCATAATCATCCAAAAAAATGTCTAAAATAATCATCTAAAACCTTAATACAAAAAGTCACTAAGGACTATAAATCACTAATTAGCAACAAATAATTGATTTGCAATTTGCTCCCTTAAGTTAATCATGAAAATCTGATCAGCTTGTGTAGTTCGTGCTCCAGCTGGTGGCAAGCCTTCATTATTATTTTGAGGCATCATTGGATTATCAACATTCTCATTATCAGCATGCTCCAAGAAAACATCTGTAATAGATCATTTTCTTATGTAGTTATGTAAAACTACACAAGCGATAACAATATTCCTTTGTACTGAAAAAGGATATGGCGCCATCCTCTTTAAAATTGGAAAACGAGCTTTTAAAACTCCAAAAGATCTCTTAATGACATTTCTCAATCGAGCATGTGCATGATTGAATTTCTCTTGTTTTGTATGAGGACCAACACCATTACGAAAATCAGGCAACCAATATCGTGCATTACGATAAGGTGCCATAAATCCTCGAGTATGTGTGTATGCAGCATCACAAAGATAATATTTATCTGTATAAAAGAATATATAAAATAAGTTTATTTCATATTTAAGATTTAATAATAAATAAGACGACCATTATATATACTAACCTGGTGGAGGATACGGAAAATTATTTTCTGGATTACACATTGTCTCTACTAATACTCTTGAATCATGCGCTACTCCTTCCCATCCAGCCCAGACAAATATAAAAAGCATATTAAAATCGCATACACCTAATACATTTTGATAACATTCTCCTCTTCCTCTTCCTCTGTAGGGAACTTGTTTGTCAGATGGTATGACAGCATGGATAAGAGTCCCATCAAGTGCACCAATAGCTCCCTATTATAAATTAATTAAAACATTAATATAATATTAAGATTAACATAAATATATAAATTGTGTGTTATAATTGATTTATTACCTTGAATATTTCTCTTAACCTCCGGTGGTGTGTGTTTCCAGTATCTTCAGCTGATGGGGTAGGTACAATTATCTCTTTTGCAAAAAGAAGCATTGCATCCAATACTTCATAAAAGTAAAAATGTACGGTTTGAGTTGAATGGTTGAATCTTCTTTTGGTAACACGATTTCTAACATTGTGATTCAATGTCTCTAGAAACATTGCTAGTTTTTCTTCCACTTTAATGTAACGACTGTCTTTCAACCATTTTCTAGTTTTGAAATATTTGCAAACCTGTACAAATGCTTGCTTATTCATTCTTAAAATTTCTTGACAATGTGTCGGATTACCATTCAAAATTTCCTTCACATATGCAAGACCTTCCAATGCCGAGTTAGTATCTGGTCTCCTTCCAACTCATTTTTTCCTAATAATCTTTCTTATAAGAATCAATGCGCTTATTTTCAATGCTTTCCTCTGCCTTTCAGTTAACATCCTGTAATGGAATATACAATATATAAGTTTTTTTGTTACAATCTAGTAGAATCAGATTAATTTGTTTTTTCAAGTGGAGTAGATTCATTCATAATTATACAATAATAAGCAAGAGGAAAAGTAATTCCATGACATTCTCAAAAGTTCATTGCAAAAGAAATTAAATAATGTCATTACAAACCAACAAAAGAAACGATAAAATGCTAAAAATCAATTTGTTCAAGTACCATGAAAATGTCAACATAAACCAACAAAGAAATCAGAAAGTGGCACAAACCATTGTATTCAAGTACCACAATATTATCTAAAACATAATCAAAGTAATCCTAATTTTTTGCGTTCATCAGAATCCAAGCAATTCTAATTGCTTCTGGCTTTTGCGAAATCATCACCCATTGCTCACGATACGCTTTACTTTCACAAAAAATACAAGAAGCAGCAAGATATAATGGGTCTTCCATGTGCAATGTTTCCATCTCATCCAACTTCTTATTGCATTCTTCTATGCTAGGTCCATCTGATTGCTCTAAAGTGTTAAGTACTACTAACAACTTTTCATCTAAATCCCCATCATTGTTTTTCTTGTGGTGTTTCTTTTTTGGCAAAGACGTTTCAGCTGGTGATAAAGGGTTTGGTGGAGATTCAGGCTCAATATCTATGTGTGACTCGTAACTTCTTACAGTTGGTTGAGCACTTGATGAAGGTTTTTCAGCACCATGTTTTGGCAACCCTTGTTTAGATGGGCCCCATGATTCTTGCCCGGTAGCTGTAATATCATCAAAAAGTGATCTCATCTCATCTGCAAATTGTAGCCCAACGTATCGAAGTTGTTTTGCTTCTGGTACTTTCTGTTATATAATTCATAGTTAGTCACATATAATATAATAGTTTAAATTCTTTAAATTTTTTTAAGTTGAATGATGTAAAAAAAAATGGTTGTACCTTGATATAGTCATCCCATTGTTCTGTAGTCCAATCAACCGTATTTGTTACTGGATTGAAGCCATGACCCGATTTATCTACCAAGTTAGACCATGTAGTATATTTTTGTTTTAAATAATTCCATTGGTTTTTCAACTGCTTTTGAGTGAAGTTAAGATTTTTGTTTTCCTGAAGAGATTTTGCAATTTTATCCCATGACTCTACGTGCAAACTCCCCCCTCTTTTTCCCAATGTGTTTTTTTGGTCAAGACATAAATCTAAGAAATACTTTACTAGGACGGGGTCTTTCCAGCTAGCTCTGCCAGTATCAACAGAAGTCATTCCTACACATAAAAATTTGAAGGACAAAAATTAGTTCATACTTTATTCTATATATTTTATAGCATGCCAAAAGATGAAGCTCAAAGTTGGACTACATATACAGATAGCTTCGAAATGACCTTGAAACCACTCCATGCCTAAATTTTTTTATAAGGAAATTAAATAATAAGCCCCTAATTTTCTTTTCTATTTCATCCTACCTTCAACTTTAGATAAAACCTACTTATTAGGTACTATCTACAGCCCCCATGTGGTCCTCTTCTCAGTGCAACAACAAAGCCTACGTCATCAGACTGCAGCAACCAGAGTTGCTCTTCTTTCTAATACCCACAATCAATCTCTCAAGAAAACCTACTCTGGCTCATACTTTCAAGGTTTTAGAGAAGCAACACTTCAGTGAACAATACATCCCATCAATCACACAATCCTATAATTTTATGAGCAATTATGACACGGGTTAAGTGGAGTTGACCTCTAAAATGAAGTCAAGGCTTCTTCTAAAATGCATATCTTGGAATTTGCTTGATCAACATGGTCTATTTTATAAACAGCAAGATTATACAGGGTATGGAATTGCAAAAACTATAGCAGGGAAGAAAATAACCTCCTCATTGGCGACAAAAGTATATTGATAACAAGTTATATCTCTTCGTACAATGAGCTCCCTCCAATAACTCAAACAGACACATAATAGCAATTGTTTTTCTTTTTAATCTTTCTAGCCCTTTCAAAGACATATTATCTTAAACACAACCACCTATATATTCAAACTGAATCAAGAGGTGGGCAACATTTTTGACACAAGAGACAAAAATTGAAGTTACCAGTCATGAGATTATATATACTAATATATAAAGTGTTAATGGTGGCCAAATATAATTATATATGTAAAACATGTCCACCGCCAAAAGAAAAAGAGTAAAACTTGCCTATTCATGATGCGATACAGAAATTTTTGACAATGAAATTTTGTAAAATAAAATCAAAACAAATAAAGATTGAAGGGATAAGACATACCTTTTGTTTGATGGTGAAGCCGATAGGAAGGAAATTAGGGTTTATAGAAAATCCTCTGCTAAACAAGAAACAAGACGGGGAGCAGGAAAAGTTGTAGAGAACGTGGAGTACTGATGTGAGGGTAGATTGGGCTTAACCTAAAATATTTTTAAAGGAAAATCACTTACCGTGTTCTACATTAAGTGATAAGTAGCTCCCCACTTACTTATCTAATTAAATGATTTTTGGTTGAAAAAGATATTTTAAGTTGGTTGGGATAAATATTATCAAACACATTAAAATTACCAAAGTATTGAAAATATTAATTTTCAACGGTTTGAATATTTTCAACACTTTAACAAACACACCCTAACAAACTCCCTTTTCGCACTCTCCTTCTCCTTGTACGGCATCCTCTTATCTTTCTTGTAAGGAGTTTTCCATAAGCTACTAGATGATGTAAAACTCCTTTTGACCGAACTATTCCTCTTCACTTGACCCTCGGCCTTCAAAGCATGTTGCAACATCTCCTTTAAATCATAGTGTTGTTGCATCTCAACTATATCCTGAATCTCCCTGATCAACCTGAAAGAAATCTAGCCATAGTAGCTTGTGGAGCTTCTTCAAGTTCAGCCCTAGACATCAACAACATCATCTATGAATAGTACTCATCAATACTCTTAGATCCTTGCCTCAAAGCCTGAAGTCGTTGGTAAAAAGAATTGATGTAGTAACTGGGCACAAATCTCTTTCTCATAGCACTCTTTAAATCAGCCCATGTTTCAATTGGTCTTTCCCTATTTCTTCTTCTAGATTGTACCAATTGATTCCACCAATTAAGTGCATTCTCAACAAACTCAAGGATAGCTATTTGTACCTTCTTTGATTCGGCATAAGGATGATAGTCAAAGTACATATCCAACTAATTTGATTCCCAATCCAAATAATCTTCTAGAACTCCCCTTCCATTGAACTTAGGAATTGTGTACTTTATGTTGTCCTTAGGTTCCTCTTTCTTAACAACTAGGCCGCAAGTTATCCAAATAAGCTTGTCCTCCAGCTTCTTGCTCCCTTAATCGATCTAATGGTCATCCTCTAGCAGCTTGCCTAGGAGCTTGAGGCTCTCTCAAAGCACCTTCACCTAATTCAACACCTAATTGCCTCATTGGTTGATTTTGGGCCTCTCTTACTTGTTGAACTTCATTGGCCAAGGTTTCCATTCTTTGATCAATTCGAGTAGACATATTGGCCATCCGTTGCACTAGGTTTTGCAACAAGGTGGTCAAATCAGCCTGATTTTCCCCATGTTTTTGATCGTGTCGTCAATGACCATAAAATAATCCCCACAAAACCTAACTGAGTAGATAGGGCAAGTAGGGGTCGAATCGGGTGAAGAACTTTATTCCCAAGAACAAATCTTTTCCAAAAATTAGTTTTAAAACAGAAAACAGGGGATTTTAAGAAAGCAACTTAAACTAAAATAAAGCAAAGTAAATTAAATCTAAATCTATAGCAAATTAGAAAGAAAACAATAATTAAAAGGCATACTTCTTCTCCAATGATATGAATCAATCTATTTAACTATGGATCCTTGATTTAAAAGATGAATTCAATACTTTGTGCTCTAAAATACTGGTCTGGGCGAACCTAACATGTATATTAGATAAAGTGCCGACTAAGACTAAGTTATCCCTTTTATTTCTTCAGCAATCAATTACCGTTCTAGGGCTTAAAGACCACTTAAGAATAAAGCATTAAAAACAATTAATTTTTTGCACATGCATACAAAAGTAAAACCAGGCACCGAGCAATTTCTCACTGATCGTGTCGTCAACAATCATAAAATAATCCCCACAAAACCTAACTAAAGTAGATAGAGCAAGCAAGGGTCGATCCCACAGAGAAGGGTGAAGAACTTTTATTCCCAAGAACAAATCTTTTCCAAAAATTAGTTCTAAAACAGAAAAATAGGGGATTTAAAATTATCAATTAAAAAGAAAGCAATTAAACTAAAGACTAAGCAAAGTAAATTAAATCTAAATCTAAATCTAAATCTATAGCAATTATAAAGTAAACAATAATTAAAAAGCATACTTCTTCTCCGATGGTATGAATCAATCAGATTAACTATGGATCATTGATTTAAAAGGTGAATTAAGCATCTTATTCTTGACTGACAACTGGTATAGGTTTCCCAACATGTATATTAGATAAGAGGCCGATTAAAGCTGCAGTTATCCCTTTTATTCATTCAGCAATCGATTACTTTCTTAGGGCTTGAAGATCGCTTGAGAACAAAGCATTAAGTATAGTTAATTTTACACACATGCCTACAAGTAGAACCATACGAAGAGAAATTTCTCGCCCTCCGATAGACAAACGCCCATCAGGCAGCGATTAATCAAACCTGATTTGCTACAAACAATCAAACTTGAGTGATTAATTCTAAGCTTAATCTAGCCATAGATCCATCCAATTACTTCATCAGTGGCCATCCAAATCAATAACTATCAAGATCATAAAATAAAACAGAGTTTTGCCTACTATCATCAAGAACTTAACACAAAATTATAAGTATAGAAATCTCACCATAACCAATGGATCGAATTCACCAAAGGATTAGAAGTATTAAGGGTTTAGCTATTCATGGATAAATCCATGAGAGGCTTAAGAAAACTTACAAAACTTGAAGGCAAAATCCTCTTCTTGAAATCTCCTAGGGTTGCCGCCCCTCTCTATGCAAAGAGAGGGGTGCGGCACCCTTAACCTAAAACTAGAGAAAAACTAGAATATTTTCTAAGAAAAAGATGAAAGATAATTGTGTATATTGTATATGTGTGATTTGTGTTACAAGAGGTGGCTATTTATAGTGGAGGAATAACCTCAAGACTCCTATTAGACTTAGGAAAAGAGGCTAGGACGTTCTAGGCTTAGAGTAATCTTCAAATTTGGTCTAGAGCCTTCCTAGAGTAGAATCCAAGTCAAAATAGGATTCTTGAATTTTCTGGATTTCTGCAGAAACTTCAACTTGATATTTGGGCTTGAAGATGGCAGATCTGGGCTTTGCATTTCAAAAGAAAGTTGTAGAGCTCGGAGTTAGCTTTCCAACGGCTACTGATGGGCTTAAAACGGACATCTGAGCAGAAAGTTATGGCCTTTCTACGATGACTGCGCCAAAACCGGGATTAAATCGCAAATCTGCGGGAAATTACGGGATTTGGATATTCTTTTGGATATTAAGCCTACAAATTGAGATTTTAACTCCAATTATAGGTTTATATGGGCTGAGTATATTCCCATATAAAATATACAAAAATCCTTAACTTCCGGGTTTCTTCTGGGCTTGGCTTCAATACTTTGCAAATAAGCTCAAAATCTTCAATTCTTACTTCTTGAAATAATTCTTCAATTGTCTTCAATTCTTCAAATTATCTTCAAATAATCTTCAAACACGAACTTCGCATCTTCAAATCTTCATTCCAAATGGCTAAATCCATAGTTGAGTAAAAAGTCACCAAAATAGCTCCAAAAAGAGTGAAAAACAATAAGTTTTCACTTTTCTTGTCTTCAGGACCTAAAAACACAAATACTTGCAAAATAGGGTAAAAATACATATAAAAGTAGCAAAAAGCATAGAAAAATAGCTATAAAAATATGCATAATTTTGGCTCGATCACTCACCCAGTGGTAAGTTTGTCCCATTAGGCTGCGGCTAAGCATACCTAATTTGTTACCAAACAGTCAAACTCAAGAACTAACCGTATTGCTTGACTTAACTATAGATCTATCAAATTATTTCATTAGCTGCGGCTCTAACTACGCAATTATCAAGATCATAAAATAAAACAGAGACTCGCCTACTATCTATCAAGAACTAATATCAAATTATAAGCACATAAATCTCACCATAATCAATTGATTGAATTCACCAAAGGATAAGAAGTATTAAGAATTTAGCTACTCATGGATTTCGAAAAATCCATGAGAGACATAAGAAAACTTACAAGACTAGAAGGGATGGAATCCTCCTCCTTGAAACCCTAGGCATGCCGCACCTCTCTATGCAAAGAGAGGGTGTCGACACACCTAGCCTAAAACTAGAGAAAAACTAGAAAAATAGAAGAAAAGAAATTATGTGAAGGTGGGTATCTAAGGGGTGTGTGAAGGTATGTGATTTGTGTTACAGGAGGTGGCTATATATAGTGGACTAATTTAGATTCCTCATAGACTTAGGAAAAGGGTCTAGGACGGTTCTAGATCTAACTTGGACTCCAAGTTGGATTAAAAGTCTTCCTAGAGTAGAATCCAAGTCAAATTAGGAATCCTGAAAATTCTGGATTTTCTGCAGAAACTTCGACGCAGAATTAGGACATGAAGATGGCAGAACTGGGCTTTCGACTTCAAAGGAAAGTTGTAGATCTCGGAATTAGCTTTCCAACGGCTGCTCACGGATCTAAAACGGACATCTGAGCAGAAAGTTATGGCCTTTTTACCGAGACTGCGCTGAATCCTACTCCAAATAGGACTAGTTGCGGGAAATTATGGGATTTGGATATTTCCTTGAATATAGGGAACATCAATTGGGATTTTAACTCCAATTGTGGGTTTATATGGGCTGAGTATTATCCCATATAAAATATCCAATAATCCTTAACTTCCGGGCTTCTTTTGGGCTTGGCTTCAATCCTTTGCAATTAAGCTCCAAATCTTCAATTCTTGCTTCTTAAAATAATTCTTCAATAATCTTCAAATCTTCAAAATATCTTCAAATACGAACTTCGGATCTCCAAATCTTCACTCCAAATTGCTAACTCCATAATTGAGTAAAAAGTCACCAAAATAGCTACAAAAAGAGTGAAAAACAACAAGTTTCCACTTTTCTTGTCTTCAAGAGCTAAAAACACAAATACTTATAAAATAGGGTAAAAATACACATAAAAATAGCAAAAAGCATGGAAAAATAGCCATAAAATATGGTTGTTTTTAGCTCGATCACTTTTATATCCCCCATTGTACCTGCAATGAAAAGGTTAGTAAAATAAAGGAAATCCTCACAAACACACACACACACACACTTGTTTACCACAACTTGCAGTCGTATTTGCACACAACTAACGTGGGTTTGGCCGACCCTCTAATCAGTCTTGATGATCTCACACAATCTGCCTTTTACAACTCCTTCTAGCTTCAATAGGCCTAATAAGAACAACTTGTAAGCATCAATTCGCTCTTCTCTTTACCTACTAGAGGAACAAACAATTAGTAGCACCAACTTAATGTGAAACAAAGATAAGTGATCTAGTAACCAAACCAACTTGTAGAATTCAATGTCGATGTAGATAGTCTCAATTTGTAGAAACTTTTCCAATCAATAACCCACAAATCACCAATTCCCAATTCAAGCTCAAAACCCCTAATTTGAAACTCAAGAACCCTAATTTTGAATTCGATGAACTCCAACCTGAATTTTCTTCAATTTCAACTTCAATTGTAGCAATAACTTCCCAAATCTTTAAACAACCTTTTAATTTCTCAAATTAAGGTAGAATTGCAACCCTAATAAAGAAATCCCCAAATAACCTCCAAAAACCCAAATTTCGATTTTTTTTTAATTTTCACTATTTTTCTATAAAAGATCAAGATGTAAGAACTTTAAATCTAAAATTTCACCCAAATCGCACCTATGATGAATGTAGAACAAAAATCACAAGTTTCTGAATTTTCAACTTTGTACCTTGCGAGATGGAGAAAGAACTTGATGAATGATGGATAGATGGATAGACTTAACCGATTGAAGATGAAAAACCTATGCTCTGATTATCAATTGATACGATTCTAGTGGTTGAAGAATCAAATCTACCATCAAAAGCTTTCAATGATCAACTTGAATCAATAAACTCCTAGAATTGTAGTTGAATCGATAAACCTAACCAAAGATACTCCTCTTCTTTCGTTGGCCTTAGATGATCAATTAGACCTGCAATTGACAACCTAAGATCAAAAGAATCACAATCAAGCAATCACTGCCTAATTGTTTGCTAGGACTCTACAAGATTGAAGAAATCCTAAGTATATTCAAACTAGAACAATAAAGCTAAATTCTCAAAGGTGAATAAACCTCAATTTGATTGATGAACTTAACTTAACTTACAAAGAGAGATATCGAACCCGTATATAGAGGTAAGGGTCGACTTTAACCTAATCCTAAAGAAATACGGGCGACTATGAAGCCTAACAAGCCCAAATAAAAGACAAGGAAAACTAATCCAAGTCCAACTAGGAAAAATAAATAACAAAGCATAATTAAACAAGGATTGGACTTAATCAAACAAGGCTCAGCCCTAATGTCATCTAAACTTAATAATAAACAAATCTAAGATAGAATTAAAGCTCCATATGGCCGAATACATGCATTCGAGCCCATTAGCAGTTGATAGCAAGCAAAGTAATGAGCTTGGTATCGATTTGCATCTTCTTGCTCAAATCATCACCAAAGCTTTTCAATTGAACTTTGATGGTCTTCATATCATCAAGATGAATTTGAACAAGGCCCATGAGTGCATCCTTGAATCTCTTAGCCCTTGCTCTTCTCATCGGAGCATTAGGTAACTTCAATGGATCGAATGGCATCTTCTTGGTGCTTGGAACATGATCATCAATATCTTCATGCTCTCCATGCATCTTCATGCTTCCTTGCAGCCCTTACACATCCTTTCCTTGCACTCCATAGCCATCTTCAAGTCCATGATCAACCTTGGGTGTATCAGAAGTGGTGAAGCAGGTTTAGATCAATTACCTTGATAGCATCGATCTTCCATTTGGCCTTGAGATTAATGGGAAAATCAAGCCAAGTTTCGAAATGTACTGCCCGCCCATGTTTAGTAGGCAGTTTGGCTACACCCAAAAGATTCCTGCACCTCCCCTCTTCTCTAAAAATCGGTGTTGTCACATCAAAGATTGGTTCACTGACAAGAAAATTTATCATGATGCCCACAAATTGATGGAGGGAAAATGAAGAAGTGAAAGATTCAACATCACTCCCCTTTTGCCTCAGGCCGCACCTAATTTCTCTGAATGGTGGTCCAATATCTGGAATGAAGTAAGCGGTGAAGGTGTTGAAGCAGTGCTTGCTCGGCTCAACTTCCCTCTAGGTACTTCTTTTCTTCGTTTATTTTCGAATTTCACCTTGACTTGCTTGTGTACTAATCCTTCTTCTTGCAGCTATATCATTTCCTGCACAATAAAAAAAGAAGCAAAAATTCCTTCCATACCAAAATGTGATGCACCTCCCAATGAAGAAGATGGTGAAAATTTACCTAAGAAGCAAAAGAAGAATATGCCAAGTTCGACTAGCAAGAATGCTGCTCATGCTAACTTGGGCGATGACAATGGAACCACTTCTCCTCTTTTGGTGGTATCACCACTTCAGGTATGTACTAAAATGCCTTCTTTGAATTCATAACTCAAATCATATGAACTCCATTTAATTTTTGCTTGAATTTATTCCAATCAAGGTGGCAAAAAGTTCTTCACCACGTGAACATGTTGATGATGATTCAGCATCTTACTCTCTTCCTCTTCTTTCTCCAAAATCGTTTGGCTTCGGAGAATGGCGAAAACAAAGTTGCTTTGATTAGACAAATCACACAAGATGGTGAAGATGGTCGTTTGGATGACACTTCTCTTGGTGACATGGAAGATGACTTTGAATGATATGGATTATGGTTCCCATGATGGTGACAATGTCATGGATCATTTGGATGAGGTAAACTTTTCTTCTCTTTTTGTGATTTGAACATGCACCATATGGTTTATAAAATCTGATATTTTTTTTTGTTGGTGTAGATGGCAAAGGATCAGATTTCTGACCTCACTACCACTAGTGCTGCACCGTGCTCCAATGTTGGGGTTCGAAAGACAGTTGCTGCACCTTACTTCTTTATTTCTTCAATTCGGCAAACCTTTGTTATTCACCAACTTTATTTCTAGGTTGTTCAAAATGTGGTACCATCACTGTTCAAATTCCTCTGATGATGAAATTTTGGTGGCACCAAATCCTTTTGTTAAATGCCAAATGCTTCCTCTTTTTCAAACCAAATTTATGCAATTTATTTCAAATATTTCAAAAATTACAAGTAAAAATACTTACTTGGTGGTTTCTTTCAGGATCCTGCTGCATTGGCTAGGAGATGTGATTCTTTGAAGATATTCATTTCAAAGGCCTTACCAGAAGCTTCTAGAATTTTAGCAGCTTAATGTCCTCAATCTCTTTCAGACTCTGATTTAGTGGATGCTCTAAAAGGCCTCAGGGAACTTCTTGCCAAGGTTACTAGAGTTACTGATGCTGTGTCCTTGGATGTATTTTATGATTATGCTATTATCTTGGCTACTGCACCTGAACTTGACGAAAGAGAAGCTCAATTTTGGCGCAACTTTCGTAGGCATCTTGAGTTGTTTCTCACCAAATGGCAACCTGCATTTGCTTAATATAATGAGTGTTGTTCCAAAGAAAGGCGAATTGAGGGTCAACAAGCCAAGCTTAAATCCGATGTTTCTATGGCTTGTAACTCGATCTCCCTAAGCAATGAATAGGTTTCACTTCAAGATGAACTTGATACTATTATGGCTAGGGTGGCTGCCATCAAGAAAAGACTTGCTGAACTGTCCTCAGAGAGAAAAGTCGGCTTTTCTGGATTGTGATCACATCATTAAGGAAGCTGAGGATCTTTCTATGTCTAGAGCCGATTATGAGCAAGTGATCAAGGAGAAAGACTTCCTTGAGAGTCTTCTTACTTCTTATGAGTATGAGTTCTTCTCTTGGAGGAAATATCTTCCTAAATCCTTTGGTAAAAACAAAAAATAGGATAGGAAATTTGATGATTGCACCACTTTGTGATTTTGGTGCTTATGGATTATTAAATTTTGGTTCATGCATTTTTATTTTGAACAAATGCAATTTGGATTGGTGGCACATGTTTTTGGCAACTATGAATTTTATGCATAAGTGGCTAAGTTTATTTAGCCAACTAGAAATTTAATTTTGAAATATTTCCTATTTCATGGCTTATAAATTTATTTTAGCCATATAGATTTTGTTCATCTTTGATTATGGTATAAATTTCATTACACCAAATAATCAAAGATTGATGAATTTAGAGTATGGCCTTATTTGCAATCGGCACAAAGCCATAAAACCCTAAAAAATTTTGGCCTTGCACTTCAGTTTAGGCCAAAATATCAAAGCTAAAATTAAAGCTTTCCTCCTTATTGGTGATGGCATAAAGTGCTTTTGTCACTAAAGATGGCTTTAAGCCATGCTTTCTTCCCAGTTCGTTACCAATTGTTACTTTTAGTAACAAAGATAATATTTTCCATCAAATAGTAAGGAAAAATATTTTTGTTTTATTTAAAAGCCGTAAGTACGTACTTGGGGCGGCTATGTCCACTACGCATTTACATGTGCTCAACTATACGCTGGTGAATAAAATGGCTGAACATTGTTGCACTGCCATAATTTCCACACCATCATCTTCAGGAATTGGTTCAAACTCTGGTTCTAGCACTGATTTCACTTCCCATGCACTTGGATATTACCTTTTCTATTATCGACCATTGATGAATTTGGGGTGCCATTTCCTATCTCGAGTTTCAAGCCAATAAGCACCATTTTTTAGCACTTTCCTCATACGGAATGGACCTTCCCATTTAGGTGTCCATTTTCCCATGACTCGGTCTCTTTTACCAATAGGCAAAGTAGCTTTCCACACTAACTCTCCTTCAATGAATCCTTGCCATAGAGTCTTTATCACAATGGATAACTCCAGCCTCATCAATAATACTAGTTATCAAATTTCTTATATTTCTCTGATTAACAACAACATGCAAATATTCCGTATTGTGGTCTCCATTTCGAAGCCAGAGAGATTTAGAACGCTGTCGCCACATTATTTCTTCATGTTTATACGAGGAATTCAACTCTTACCAACACTTTGATAAATTCGAGCCCTCTCCACCTGCTTGACCCGAAACAAAAGCATTCTCAAATTCCTTCTTTTTCATGGCAATTTTGGATCGGACATTGCCAAACACCTCATGGTTCCAAGGCTGCAAAAGCTTTCCACAATTAGCTAACTGATCGGGAACAGTATCACGTGTCGAATCTGACCATCCTTCCTTCACAATTGCTGCTGATTCTTCATGTTCAGTCCATATATTTTCAAATCGGAACTGTCTAACATTGCTAACTTGAAGCTCTAGTTTATCCAAGACATGAAGCAACAATGGCAAATGATCAAAGACTGAAGTAAACAAATGCTCCTCGAATGATTGCCCAAACCTGTGAAACCAATCCGTAGAAGCCAAATATCTATCCAATCGTTCAAATACTCGGCCATTAGGTGTAACTCCAGTCCAAGTCATTCGAGTACCTTGAACTGGAATTTCTTGGAACTGGCAAAAATCTATAGCATCTCAAAATACTTCCATCTGTCTCTGAGCTCGAATTGCTCCTTCCAATTTCTCTGAAGAAGAAACTAACTCATTAAAATCTCCACCACAAATCCATGGTAAATTTGAGCGAGATTTTAAGTTCTTGATGAGAAGCCAAGATTGGGATATGTTATGAGTCACTGGATTGCCATAAAAACCCGTTAAAATCTCCATGGAGAAAGTTCATCTACTACTACTTCAACATTAATATGAGAATTCAAAAAAGACAATAAATGCATATCAGAACACCAAAGCAAAGCCAAACCACCAGATCTTCCCACAGTATCCACAATAAAGCTGTATCAAATCCTAACTTAGCTCGAAGCCACTCCATCTCACCCTTATTCTTTTTGGTTTCCGACAAAAATACAATTTTGGGGTTATTCTTTCTAACTAATTAAGCCATTACATGAACTGAATGGGGGGCCCCAAGTCCCCGGATTCCAGAATAATGTTTTCATTGGTGTCGGCGAGAGGGGTCATATTGCCCCTTACACGCCGCTGGTATTGGTTGTTCTGTTGGAATGAGAATTGGTACATCATGCTGCCTTTTAGCTCATGAGTTTGTATTTTCATTCAAAACAACAGTTGGTTCTTCGCTTTTTTTTGCACCCTTAACTTAAGACAAATTCTTTCCACTTCTAGTCGAGTTTCCACGAGAGAAATTTCTTGCTGCACGTTTCCATTGAGATAATGGTTTGGATGAAGGAGAATCACATTGTTTCTAGTTTAATCGAAAGACAAAAGAACCCTACTTATCACTGGTATCTGTCTCCACAACACTGCCAACTGGGTTGCCCACATTTGTCTTGCAAATGCCCATTGTACCTGCAAGTGACTGCCTCTCTGCCATGTTATTGGAAATGAAAGCAACTGTCTGTGAAATTTCTGCATTTGGTTAGCCCTTTTAAATAGGAGATTTCAAATTGGCAACTGCTCCTGCCATGTCAGCATCCTCCAGAAACATGGAACTGTTGCAATTGACTTTTTTGGCGCTGCTGCAGAGCCTTCTCCGATGAGCCATTGTCGGCTGTCGCATCCATCAATGAGTTTCCTTCCGACATGGTAGGATTTCCTCGATCAATGTGGCCTAAATTGCCATTGTTAAAACCACTATGATAAAGAGTAGTTGAATTGGATGGACTGTCAATCGAGATAGCATTTGATTTGGAGGCTTCTGCTCTTAACCAGACACCATATTGTCTCACAATTTTCCCATGAGCTCTTTTCATAATATAGGCTTTATAACAATCAGATTCTTAATGATCAAGACATCCACAGACAAAACAAAAGTTAGGGAGGCGTTCATAGCGAAACGGAATCACAGACTCCCGTATTCGGAAGATTAACTCGAGTGCCACGCTTCAAAGGTCTACAAACACTCAAATTCACCCGAATTCTAAGAGACTTCCCCCATACAATCTTGTCTCCACACATGTCGACTTCTTCAACAATGCCAATAGTCTTCCCAGTGGCAAAACCAGTGCTCTCATTCATGCATGCCAAGGGTAAACCATGGAATTGAACCCAAAAAGAGCAATAATCAAGATCAATAGATTCTGGTGGGGAGAATCCATCAAACTCATTCAGGACAATCAATGCTCTGTTGAAATTCAAGGGTTGTTGAAAGAAAATCCCGTTTTTCTCTCATTTCTTCTCAAATTGAAACACATATAATTTGTCTCCTAATTCACGGATTTGCAAACCACCAAAAAGTCTCCATATTTTGTATAACACAGTTCGGGGAATATCGATGTTAATTGGCTTTTGAATGAGAATTTTCCCAATAAGACAATGATTTCCCACCCCCTCAAAGTCTCTGACACCGATCCTTGATTCAATTTAATAATAATATTTTCCCCTTCAGATAAGGAAAGATTAGCCCACAAAGTATTAAGATCTTCTGCCATTGATGATAAAAGAAAGTGAAGAGGCTTAGATAAAAAAATTAACAAGGAAGAAATTTAAAACAAACGAGAATAGAAAAGGCTCTCACAGACAGTGGTGTAGCCAAAATTTCGACTAAGTGGGTTCAGATCCTTTATAAACTTCTATTGTAGTTTACTTTAAAGTTGATTTAGCATTGTGTGTATAGATAATAAAACCTCTTTTTAGCTCAAAAGCAAAAGGCAATAACAACACTAAATAACCCTTATTACATATTAAACTCAAATGAATTTATTATACATGTTGATTCTTAAGTTTTAGTACTAGTGAGTCAATATTGTGATTTTATTTTTTTAGGGGAGTCAAAGTCTCCAAAATTTCTAATAATGGGGTCAATATATCAATTTTACCTTAAATAATGTATATATGTTTATAGAAATTAAAATTTAAGACCCCCTTGACTATAGGTGGCTATGCCACTGCTCATAGTCACGGAGGAGTGAAAAGAACCATGTTGATGTTATGAACTTTGCTACATACTCCGCAATTTTGTTCCACACAAGGCCAAAATCTCAATTAGGGCCCTGAACTTTGCCAAAAGGGTCAAATAAGTGCCCAAACTATGAAAAGGTCAAATTAGTGCCAGAACTTTTCGATTTGAGTCAATTCAGTCCAAAATGTTTTGGATTATTACATTTAACAGACTTATAATCTAACATTTTAGACTGAATTGACCCAAATCGAAAAGTTCAGGCACTAATTTGACCTTTTCATAGTTTGGGCACTTATTTGACCCTTTTGGTAAAGTTTAGGGCCCTAATTGAGATTTTAGCCTCCACACAATGCTCCCTCCTGACGTGTCCATCACACGTTAGGCCACATGTTATTACTTTACTGTTCCCAATACACCCTTTACAAATTTTAATTTTTCTAACTCTTAAAATAAATAATTTTAATTTGGACTAAACTTAGTGAATTAGTTATATATTTTATCTCTAAAACCCTATAACAATAAGTTATTAATTTTGGAATTTACCCTTAAATTAACAATAAAATTTTAATGGTTGAAATCTCAAATAGGTCCATCAACTTTGTCATAAATCTCAAATAAGGGCCTGAACTTTAAAAAAAGTTTAAATAAGGACCCCAACTTTTAAGGAAGGCTCAAATAGGTCCATTTTGTCAAACTGATTTCCATTTTTCGCTTCAAACTTTGACCATAATGAACGTAATTTTCGTTGATTTTAGGTTAGAGTACCGTCAACATTTGAGAGGGAGATAATTAACTTTAATCCTACTGTTAATAAGGGGTTTTAACATAATTAATGTGTTTTTTTATTTTTTATCCTAAATTAAAAGTTAATTGTATTTTTTATATTTTAAGTTAATTTACTAAAATCAGAATTATAGCCACGTGTCAATTTCTTATTTGTTCAATTGCTTTTTTCTGCGGTGTAACTTATGCTATGTTTGTATTAACATAATGGACCTATTTGAGTCTTCTCCAACAGTTTGGACCCTGATTTGACCTTTTTTAAATTTCGGGGCCCTTATTTGAGATTTAAGGAAAAATACAGGGACCTATTTGAGATTACAACCAATTTCAATTAGGGCTAAACTTGCTAAAAAGAATAAAAATAGAAAGAAAAAGAAAAAAGAAAACACTAGGAGAGAGGTTTGGAGGGGCAAGAGGAATTATTATGACAAGTTATATTAGATCATGCTGACGCTACGGGCGTTCTTTATTTTAGAGTGGTGCTTGATTAACTGATTGAATAAGGATATTAATATAATCAATTATATAAGGGCCAAGAACATTTTTTGTTCTAGAGTGGTGCTTGATTGATTAATTGATTGAATTATTTAAGGTTTGCAGTAAAAATGCAATTTAAATGGATTAGTTTTAATTATGTCTCTGGCATAAATCTTTGTAAGCTAACTTTTTAGACATGCAAAATTAAGAAGGTCAAGAACATATTTTTATTTGTTAATAATAGGAAGTGCAAAGAGATAATAAAATATGTTGTTCATTGGATAATAATACTCACATTGAACAAAGGGTGGTTTTAATTCAGAAGGGGAAAAATATTGAACGGTCCATGTTGAAGGGATGTAGACGGAGAAGAAAGAGGAAAGAGATATGAAGGTGAAAACAGAGGGGAGTAATGGAAATGTTTGATTTTTGGCAAACCTGAAGATTGATCAGCACCGAGGAGTTGAAAGGAAGCAGCAACTGAGTTGGTGAGAGGAAAAAAGAAAACAGCGAGAGAAACATTAATTAAAAGTAATTAAGGGTTTAGGGTTTAGAAGCAATTAATTAAAAGTCTTAAACATTAATTAAAAACAATTAAGGAATGGAAATGTGTAATTAAAAAAAAGGGTAGAAGGAAAAGGAATGGGGGAAACTCATATAGGGTCTTTTTAGTCATTCGAAAAGTGAGGAAAGACCAAAAATAGCCAAAAGGTGGCACCACATCCTCAATTTGGCCTTTTAGTAATTTCCATGGTAGTTAAAAATTATAACAAACAATAAAGGGAAGAAATGAATTTACTCTAAAACCGGTCTAAAGATCAAACCTTATTGATTTGGGTACTAGGCTAAATATTCAATTCAGGATATAATGTTTGGGCGAAAATGCAATCCAGGATACACCGTTACGACTTGTTTCAATTTAGGATATAACGTTATCGGGTTGTGTCAATTCAGGATAAAATCAGAATGGCTGGGGTCCGTGTATGACACGCGCTGACGTGGATGACCCGTTTATGCCAGCATGGAATTTTCATAATTTAATAAAAATAATGTAAAAATACCAATTTTCAATAATTTCATTACAAAACAAGATCAAAACCCATTTTTTCTCATGAACACTAAGAACATTCAACCTTGCAGCCACCACCCACCGGTACCTGAACCTTATCGCCACATCACCAATTTCAAATCACATAGATCTAACAAAACATGAACAAAAAAAATGAACAAACTGAGATCGGAAAAACATCAGAAAACAGAAAATCCCAGCCAAACCAAACCAATAGAAAAAGGAAAATAGGGCCAGTGCTTGGGTCACAACAAGACCAAGAAACAGGGGAAAACAAAACCATAAGGCAAACGATCCAACTAGCAAGGGGAATGAATCAGTCATCAAAAGCAATAAACAATTTACATCAAGGAGATTATCATTCAAAACACTTTAATTTCCCCTGCATTACATTCATTCTCAGATTAACCGTTTGGGTTCAAAGCAACCTAGCCATGAACCTCAAATTCCAATTTCATCCAAGAGTGTTCGACGTTTTCTGACAGACCACTACTTTCAACCTCATCTTCTACCTGCAAAAGGACAAAGCAGTATAAGCAACCAGAAAAAATAAAAAAGGAAGCAAAAATCGAAAATGGGAGAGTCGTGAGATCAAAAGGGAAGAGAGATCCTTAACTTTCATCTTTAAGGGCAAAACCCATTTAGATACTGACACATTCTCTGTCTTCAGTACGTATTTTGCACAATTGAACTTGATTGGAGGAGAATTTAGAGAGAGAAATTCCAAGGGTTCATAGAAAACGAAATTGGGGCTTTTGTCTCTAGGTCTTTTATGTAGAAATTAGGCAGTGGGTTTGAAAGAACAAATCATGGGAAAGATGGTGATGGGTAGTTCAAGCCTTGTTGCCGGTTGAATCTTGCCGGAGTAAGGGATTAAAGCTCGGGTAGTCGTCGGTTTCAAGGCTAGGTTTCAGGAAACAGTGGGGAAAAGGAAAGGGCCTCATCTTTAAGGCGTTAGGGCTACTGACATCGACGAAAGCAAGGTAACGATGATGGTTGCAGCGGCGGACTCAAGGAAGAAGAAGAGGTCGTCGAAGACGAAGGAGAGGAAGGAAGATAAAAAAAGGAAAAGAGAAAAATAACCGTCGTTAGCTTTTTTTTTCTTTTCAAAGAAATTTATTTTTATTTATTTTTAATATTTATCATTTTATTTATTTTAAATTTATTTAATGATAAAAAATCAATTTTTTAATTTTTTTAAATGCCACGTGGCTAATATAAATTCCACGTGGTATGTTTAACGCGAATTATTGGCGTGTGTATTTACAACAAACGGTTCCGTCTGATTTTATCCTGAATTGACACAATTCGATAACGTTATAACCTAAATTGACACAAGTCGTAACAGTATATCCTGGATTGCATTTTCGACCAAAGGTTATATCCTGAATTGAGTATTTAGCCTGGGTACTCTTGGGTTGGGCTTGATGGTGATTTCAACTTGTCGCAACGTCCGGGTCCGGGGGATGCCGAACCCTTCCGCTGAACGACTTAAAAAATTACAGGGAATCCTACCTCTATTGAGTTCTAGGAGTTGCCACTAATCTTTTTTGCCTAGGTGTGATTAGCCACCTACCAAATTATTAAGTCTAATATTCATCTATGCTCAGCAAAGGTAACACTAAACCTAATAAGATCTACTTAACCAGAGATTCTATGGTTCGGGAGTCGGGTACGCGTGGGGAAGGATTAGTACCCCCACAACGCCCGTCAAAAGACGGCACTGACTAGTTTAGAACTACTGTGGGTTTCTATTATCGGTTGTCTGTATTCCTAAAATTTTTCATGCCCTTAAACTCCTCTATTAATCCTTAAACTTAAGCAAAATAAACAATTATTTTTCTTGAAAACCGTTATTTGTCGGGAACTTTCCCTTCTTTTAAAAACTTTGAGAGGAAAAAAAAGACTCTTTTTGATTAATTGATTTTTGTCTTTCGAAAAACCAAAGAGAACAAATGCAAGCACAAACTCTTTTTAATTTTCGAAAAGGGTTTTTATTCTTTCTTTTTTTGGATTTTGTTAGCAAATAATTCTCTTTTTGTTTTTTAATTGACTCAATTACCCTGAATTAAGCCCTTATTACTGATTATCTTTCTGTGATTCTTAACTGACTCAGTCACCCTAAATTAAGCCATTTTATTTTCCCTAATCTCTGCTTCTTACTAAACTTAATTACCTTGAATTAAGTTACTTATTGAACTACTTAATTACCCTGAATTAAGTTACTCATTAACTCACTTAATTACCCTGAATTAAAGTTGATTATTGATTCACTTAATTACCCTGAATTAAGTTTGATTACCGACTCACTTAACTACCCTGAATTAAGTTGATTACCGACTCACTTAATTACCCTGAATTAAGTTACTTATTGAACTACTTAATTACCCTGAATTAAGTTGATTACCGACTCACTTAATTACCCTGAATTAAGTTGATTACCGACTCACTTAATTACCCTGAATTAAGTTACTCATTGAACTACTTAATTACCCTGAGTTAAGTTACTTATTAACTCACTTAATTACCCTGAATTAAATTTTATTACTGACTCACTTAATTACCCTAAATTAAGTCGATTACTGACTTGCTTAATTATCCAGAATTAAGTTGATTACTGAATTACTTAATTACCCTGAATTAAGTTACTGCCTTACTTAATTTCCCTGAACTAAGTTACTAACTGACTTTACTTAGTTACCCTGAATTAAGCTACTTACTGACTTAATTACCCTGAATTAAGTTACCTATTACTTATTTAATTACCCTGAATTAAGTTGCTGACTTACTTAATTACCCTGAATTAAGCTATTCACTGACTTACTTAATTGCCCTGAATTAAGTTACTTATTACTGATTCACCTTTTCTTACTTCCTAAATCTTGATCTTGATCTCTTTTAAATTTTAATCTTTGATTAATCACTGGATTTAGTCTTGTAATGCATGGATGCACATGATGCATGAAAATCCGATTTCAATTTTAATTACCCATTAATTATACGAGGACGCCTTTGATCGCCTCCCAATAAATGGTAAACGGTCTCCTGACATTTCCAAGCCTCCGGGAGAAGGTGAGCAAACTTAGACACGCATGAATAAGCCGCCCGCCTTTCCCATCACCGGAGTCACTTTAATTGATCTCAAATGCACATAGTAATTTGCAAAAATTTATGAAAAATAAACATGAATGTTAATGCTTAACTAACACTTTTCATTTTTCCTAAAAATATTCACAACCTAAGTTATTTACTTAATTAAAAAGCTAAGAACTTAACCTGAATAATATCTACTCATAAATCATGGACTAAAGGCCAAATTCTACTCTAAAGATTTCATTTTTATTTCACATTATTCAAAGATTTCATCTTTTACTTAAAAGATTTAATTTTTATTTACAAAAATTACTTAAAAGTTCAATCTTTTAATTAAAAAAAGATTCAATCTTTATTCACAAATTACTTTAAAGATTTAATCTTTCAACTAAAAACTCAATCTTTATTCACAAATTACTCCAAAGATTTAATCTTTCAACACAAATATTACATTTTTAGCACCCTACCCTCATCAAAATCCCACCTTTGAGCTAAAGATTTGATTTTTACTGTAAAATTAATCAGCAGAAGGTCAAATTGATCAATAAGGCGAAATTTCAAAGGGCTTAATCGAATCAATCAACAATTTTTGAGGTCATAATCAAACACTCTAACAATTTTTACTCCTTATGTAAAGTAAATATTAAATTTATGGACTTAATCAATTTAAAATAAAGGATTTAATCGATGGAGGTTAGAAAATTACCTCCTTAAGCTCGGATTTATCCCGAAATCTCCTTATATCTCCGTAAACTCTTCTTCTTCCTCCTTTTGTTCGACCCTCAACCCTAATCCCTCTCTCTTTAACGAAAACTCTCTCTCTGAACAAAATTTACAGCGCCGCCGGTAAGCTTATAGTCACTGCCTCTGACCAAACCCAACCATTAAACAACCCAAGATCCTTCCTTTCTTCCTCAAACCTCAAACCCAAGTCTTAATTCTCACCAACTCGACACAAACGACACTACCCGAGACTGACAAAGAACGATTCTGGCAAAAACAACAAACCGAGACTAACAAAGACTCCTAAACGAAACGAAACCAATAGCACCAAGAAGAGAGTGAAGAAACAAAGCTGACGGTAAACACGAGACTCTATTAGAAAGAGAAAAAACCGAATCAAATGAAGACTTAATCAACCCATGACTCGAGGAAAACTCAGAAAGGTACTCCTTTTTCTTTCTTTAATTCCGTATTTTTTGTGTTTTTATCAAGATCTCAACTAAAACCTAAGACTTTTTTTAAAGAACCCTAAACTTTTCACCGCTAAAAAACCCTAGAACAGAAACCCCTCCACCTTCTCCCTCGTCCTCATTTTTGAAGAAAATGTGGCTTATAAAGCCTCCAAGCTCTTGAATTTCATCCGTGGATTTCTCAAGCATCCTACGGTTCCTCTAATTTCCTGAATTTTGACCATTTTTT
This sequence comes from Corchorus capsularis, assembly GCA_001974805.1. Lineage (NCBI taxonomy): Eukaryota > Viridiplantae > Streptophyta > Magnoliopsida > Malvales > Malvaceae > Corchorus > Corchorus capsularis. The sequence continues at coordinate 60,654 of AWWV01007212.1, forward strand.
GCTTTAATTTTCCCTTGTCCTATTTGAGAGCAGGTGAAGTTTGATGGAGCACGTGTGGCTCCAAAATGAGCTGGCTCGGCCACTTCCCCGTTTATTTCCCTGTTTTTTTGTCTTTATTGACAGGTGAGCAACCTCTCTGTTTTATTTATTTTTTTGTTCATTTTTGCTTCTATTTGCTCCTCATGTGAATTCCCTCTTTCCTTGGTATATACGTGCTGACTTGGACCAATCGGGGAGCGTCAATTGTTTCAAGGGCCAATTAATTGCCACCGTGTAAGAGGTCGTTTGGCATCATTTTCGTTTTTCTGTTTTTTGTTTTTGTTTCGTTTTCGTTTTGTTTTTGTTGCGCTGTCAATTTTTGAAAACAAAAACATGTTTGGATATACAATTTAGTTGTATATTTTTAAATAAAAAAAGTTTTAAAAAATTGGTTAAAAAGAATCTGAGTTACTGTTCATCATTGTGTTTCTGTGTTTTGGAAGTGTTTTGGAAAAACATGAAACCACAAAATTCTTACTTCCACTTTTTTCCAAAACACTGCTTCTGTTTCCAAAATTTTTAAAAACGGAAACAGTCTGCCAAACATGTTTTCACTGTTTTGTTTCCAAAAACAGAAAATTGGCAACAGAAAACAGGAAACGGAAACGATGCCAAACGAGCTCTAAATTTTCTGCTTCCTGCGATTTCTTTTGTTTCTACCTTATTCTGCAATTTTAATGTTCATGTATAAAAACCTGATTGTGGAATTTTCTAAAAGTTGGAGTGTTCTAATTTGTGCAATGCTATTGGAAACTAATATGTAATGTAAGAATATTTGCAAAGGTGACCTTACTAATGTAAATGCTTGCTTAAAGTTCAAAAATGCTAACTAAAATGTCGGGTACATATTAACATGTTATATGCTATTAACTAATGAGCTATCTGTGCAATGTATGACACTAATGCTAAAAATGCTATGCATTGTAACATTAAATAGAATAAATTAGGCTTATGAACAAATTAGAGGCATGATGACCGGAATTTGTTGCTGTAATTTTGATTAGGGGTTGCTTTTAGGGAATGTGATTGCATTGGTGATTGGTGATCTGGTACCACTGTTTTGTATGTGTCACTGCTGGAAAAAGGATGCATGCATCTTGCTGTTGCTCTTTATTTAACTTAGAATGACTCTTCCCCTGATATGTTTGAAGGCATTGGTGCTTTGTGATGCTCTGTTTGATTTGTTACCCTGTTTAAGCCTAGCCTTGTTCTCGGTTGAGACCACCACACTGCTTGCTCTTGGGCCTTATGATCCGAGTGCTGCTTTGAGAATGACTGCCACTGCTTGCTTATTGGTCCTGACCATGTCGCCTCCTCTTTCCAAATTGCCTGCTGCGTGCCTTGTTTTGGACTTTATAGATTCTAATGCTAAATAAAATGTATGATGTCATGTTGATGAATTTGCCTATATGGAATGATGATCGTTTGTGCTGATGAGCTCCATGTCTGTGACAAAATTTGCAGGAAATTTGCCCTGAATGTGTGAGGCCGTGCATGGGAGGGAAGCATGGGAGGAAAAAATGGTTAAAGATTTTTGGGAGATGCCGAACCAATTAGGGAGGAACCGAAACGAGATAGTTGACCCTTTTTGTGTAATTTACATTGTAAACTACAGAATAAATGAAATTCTCTCTTTTTATTTTCCCACTTCTTTTTTCTTTTTTCGTTATTTTTGTAATCAAAGGCCATCAAAGGCCATAGTGCATTTGTTAAGGAAATTGGGCCACTCTTAATCATCAAAAGCCCAAAAAGTAAGTCCAATGCTAAATTATCCAATTAATGTCCAAAAGTCCAAGGCTCAATTTACACAATTCAAGTTTATAGTCCAAAATAATAGCAAAGTAGAACCAAAAGCCCATAATTAACAAGGAGGGCTAGGCACAATTTAGAAAGGTTAGTTTCATTACAAACACGTATGCAATGCAAAAATCAATCAATTAAAATGCCTACTAGTTAAAATGGATGTGCGATACAAAATGTAATTGAAAGGAAAATAATTTATTTCATTTTTTTATTTTATTTTTATTATTATTATTAATTTTATTATTTTTTTAGCTTTGATCTTGAGATGCAATGCAATCTATGCTAAAATGAACATGCTAATTTAAGTTAGCAATGAATTAAAAATGACTAAAGTGCCCCTGAAGAAAAAATGACCAAAATGCCTTTGGGTGCAAATTAAGCAGCGATTCTGCTTTACTTGAAGGATACAAGCAAAATTAGGGTGTCTACACAACTCTATTAAAAGAATTTGCGGTGTTTTGCTTAGGAGATAAAAAAAAATTAAGATGCTGCTAAAGGAGCCTGATAGACAAAAGAAAGGGGGGAGAAAAGGGAAAAGCATGTCAGAGAGAAGAGAAGCAACGAAAGGGAAGGCAGAGGGGAGAAGGAAGAAGAAAGGGAGGAGAGCAGGAGAGGAGGAAACCGGGAAAGAATAGGGGCCAGAATGAAGAGGAGAGAGTGGATGACCCGGGAAGAGACACTTGGTTTTCTTTTCTTTTTCACTTTTTATTTCTTCCCCTTCCTTTTGTTCTCTCTATCTCTTGATTTTCTTTTTTTATCTCAGGCCTGGTTTCTTGCAATTAGAGAGGAGAAGGTTTCGGGCAAAAGGAAGAGGAAGGTGAGAGAGCAGACATGCTATCGACATTTTGGGTTTCTAAGGTAACTCTTCACTTTTCTTCTTTTTTTTAATTCCTTTATGGAAAATTTTTTCCAGTTACTTACCCAGAATTTAATTTTGTTAGATGCTTCTCCTATTATTAGTTTACCCTGTGCTGATGACATGTTGGAACATTCTGTTTTTTCCTCCATTCAATTTTAAGAGGATTTTGTAGTCCTTGAAGCATCCAAGACAATGCTGGATTGCTCATGCTGGGACTTGGGTGTTAGTATTAAGATTCAGGTCGATTTGTATGACTGATAACAACATATAAATATTTTTTCCTTCATCTTGCAGGTCTGGCCTTGTGTGTTTTCGATTCTAGATTTGTCTATGTAGGTAATATTCAATTTGCTGCCATTTGGGTGATATGCAATTTACTGTCGTTTGATATGTTTTCTTCCTTTGTTTCTATTAAAAATATGTGTGGTTTGGAGTTGTGGTACATGTATAAGTGTGGGAGCAATAGGGTGACATATTGTGGCGGTTAAATCGATATTTTCATTTTGCAAGTTTGAATCTCATTTACATAAATCTTTATTTTGAGCTGATATTGTTGGTTAACTTTGTCATGAATCATCCTATAAACCTACATTGACTGGAGCAAAGCTCTGAAATAACAATGATTTGGTGTTTTACATTAAACTTTATACTGCATATGTTAAGAATTTGCAAGATTCCATCAAACCAGTTAATTCTCTTAGCTTGATGTGGGGTTAAGAGAAAAATATTATGTTGTTGGTTTGCTTGATAGGATGTCTGTCCCTGGAAAAGGTCTGCACTATATTGAAGTAGGAGTTTTTCAAACTATAAAGAGATTAAATCCCTTTAATCTAATATTTTGGGAAACAATTTGTGGCAAAAAAGGCTTTGGTAAATGAGTATTTCTGAAGTGTCTTTTATTTTGGCCAAGAGTTGTGCAAGTGCAAATGTATACTGGGTTTGAAACATATATAGATAGAAATAATTTTGCACTACACATCACTCAACTAAACAAAGAAAACATAATTCTGATTTTATGTCTTAACTGTAACCAAAGTATTGGTTCTTTTTGTTGGTATGGCTGGTGAATGTAGTGGATCATAAATGTGCAAATATGACGGTCTGCAACAAACCAAGATAGTTTCTACTTCTGATTCCTCTATAAATTACTGATGAAAACTGTTTTGTTTCTATACTAAACTAAGTGAAGACTAGCTTCCAAAGTAAGCATGTCATCAATTGAAAAAGGATATTGTGATACTAAAACTGCTTAAAGTCTTCAAAAATTAAAGATGTTGATACCTGATATTGTACAAAACTGTTTTAATAAAGAGAACCTTATGTTTGTGCATTTCTTTTCACGGTGCATCAACATGGAAGAAAAGTTAAAGCCAAATGAAGTTATGAAAGGTAAGTGATTGGTATCTTTAAGCATTAAGCCCTTTATAGAGAGGGCATATGGTTTTTATCCAATGTATCCATCCATCTTTTCTATGCCATTTGGTGAAAATTGTAAGCATGTTGTTTTGCATTCAATTGATATGAAAGCTTTACTTTTGAATCACATTGTCTCTAAATTGGAACTCATCTTTAACAATCTGATACATAAGATTTAGCTTGAAATAAAATGGTAATGGCTTCTTTACCTTCCACATGTATTCTAGATATCCAATGCATTCAAATTGAAATAGGCAATTCTTCGGTTTTTCATGGTTTGTGCAGGAGAGAGCTCAACAATCCCATACTACAACAACTTCTAATCAACTGTTTGGACCTGCTGCAACACTTTATCGAAGTTGAAGTAATGATGTGCTTTAGGGAGGCGAATAAGTTGGCAGATACAACATTTTGTTTGTATATATGATTACCTACTGAAAGCCACCCTAAGACAGGTTTCTAAAACACCCTCCCATATACCTTTTGATGTAAAATAATCACACTTTGTAATCGACTATTTTATATGAAATATTTTAAACTTCTACAATCTACAACTTAAAATTAGAACAAGGAGCCAATAACGTCTTTTGCATTGAACGGGTAAGAGTTTAGGCTCGCGCAGCGAAGCGCGCAGGTTGTACCTAGTAATATACATGGAGTTTAATACAGGTATCGACGTGATCGAGCCAAAAACAACCCTATTTTTATGGCTATTTTACTATGTTTTTGGGTCTATTTATGCTCTAATTTACCTTATTTTGATGATATTTGTGTTTTGAGTCTTTAAGAGATGTGAAATTGGAAACTTGTTAATTTTCACTACTTTTGGAGCTATTTTGATGACTTTTTACATAGATAAGAGCAAAGTAATTTTGAGTATAGATTTGAAGATGCAAAGTTCGTGTTTGAAGACTTATTTGAAGATAATTTGAAAATTTGAAGATCATTGAAGAATTATTTCCAAGGAGTAAGAATTGAAGATTGGAGCTTTAATTGAGAAGGATTGAAGACAAGCCCGGAAGCTTTGGAATTTTGGATATTTTATATGGGATAATACTCAACCCATATAAGCCCATAATTGGAGTTAAAATCTCAATTTGTGCCACACAAGCCCAAGAGAATATCTAATTTCCGCAACAATCCCGATACTAGTCCTATTTGGATTAGGATTCAGCGCAGTCTCGGTAAAAAGACTATAACTTTCTGCTCAGATGTCCGTTTTATGCCCATGAGTAGCCGTTGGAAAGTTAACTCCGAGATCTACAACTTTTCTTTGAAGTTCAAAGCCCAGATCTGCCGTTTTCAAGCCCAAAACTGATGTCGAAGTTGCTGCGCGATTTCTGGAAATTTCAGGATCCTACTTTCACTTGGATTTTGACCTTAGGAAGACTTTTAAGCCAACTTGGAGACCAAGTCAGCCCCTAGAACGTCCTAATGTCCTTTCCTAAGTCTAATAGGAGTCTTTAGGTTATTTTTCTATTATAAATAGCCACCTTAGGTCTAGTTTTTTATGTATTCTCTTTTTAGAAAAATATATTGTAGAATTGCTTGAAGATTTGGAGGAGATAACCTTGGAGCCGCCGCCCCCCTCTTCTTCTTCATCTATAGATAAGTTTTCTTCTTCTTATTTGTGGATGCTCACTCAATTCATGAGTGAGTAATCATTTTCTTTTCTCCAATGTAGAATTTAATTGATCTCTTGACTTATATCAGGGTGAGATTTTGTGCTTATTTATGAGAATTGTTTAGGGTATTTCTTAGATCTCTGTTTTAATTTTATGTTGCTTGTTTTGATGGATTGGAGTCGACACTGTCTTAATAAATTGAGTTAACATTAGCTAGATTAAGTCGAGAATGAGAGTTAAGGCTTAATTATTCGTAGCAATTGGAGGAGAATGAGAATTCCTTCCAAGAGATTTAAGAATCAATGGGTAAATTATTGCTTGTTGTGCTTGTTCATAAATTACATAGTTCTTAATGCTTTATTCTTGTCAATCGATTAACCTGAGAAGGAGATTGGTTGCTAAATAATAAAAGGGATAACTTAACCTGAGAGGGATCTTTATCTAAATTAGATAATTTAGGATTTAATTCCAAACAAGCTATCCAACGTTTTCATAATTTTTAGATATCAATGATCCATGTTATTATTGTCAAGAGGGAGATTAATTCTATGTTGGAGGGTTTTCTTTAATTGTTTTTCTTAGTTTATTCACTGCCTTCTAATTAATTGTTTTATTAAATTTTCCTAATTGTTTTCTTAGTTAATTTTACTTGTTTGCTAGATTTAATTCAATTCGACTTCCAAAAATTCTCTTTATTTTATTTTGTTTTCAAGAAAAAGAATAATAACCTATCTTTCTGTGGGATCGACCCCTACTTGCCCTAGCTATTTTTAGTTAGTAATTGTTGGGATTATTTTTATGATTTGCTGACGACCGATCATAAATTTTGGCGCGGTTGCCGGGGATCGAACTCGGGTCACCCGCGTAGAGATTGTGTTTTTTTTTTTCTTTTTCTATCAGATTTGCACTTAATCATCTTTGTTTTGCAGAAACAACCCAATGGCGTAATCACAAACGTTACGGGAGCTGAATTTCAACAGTGAGATGTCGCCATTGTGCATTGATTATCCTGCTTTGGATATGACTTGTAAATTGCCGTTAGCAGTAATCCGCATGCTGCCAATTTTTGAAGGAGAGTCTCATGAGAACCCTCATGAACACCTACAAAGTTTCTTCATCAAGTGTGCCACGATTACTATGATGCCTGAAGAGGAAGCAAAGCTTCGAACTTTTCCTTTAACATTAGAAGGAAAAGCCAAGAGCTGGTTCTTAAGTCTACCATCGAAATCCATATATTCTTGGAAGGGAATGGAGACAGTGTTTTTGAACAAATACTTTCCAGAAGCAAAGCGTGCTGACGTCAGAAGAAGGATCAACACTTGTCAACAACTACAAGGAGAAAAGTGGCATCAATACTGGGAGAGATACAACAAGATCTGCGCAAGTTGCCCCTACCACAACATCAGCGAAGCACTGTTGATCCAGCACTTTTATGATGGACTTATCTATGAAGATCACACCTATGTTGACGCTGCTAGTGGAGGAAGCCTTACACTCAAAACTCCTAAAGAAGAAAGGAAGCTACTCGATACCATGGCTGAAAACATTTACCAATTCTCAACGAGGGAAGATTCTTCACCAAAAAAGTCAGAATCGGACTTTGATATGAAAGAATTTGTAAATCGAACTGATAATGCCATATCTTCATTGACTACTCAGTGTGGAAATCTAGCCAAGATGTTTGCCGAATTCATGAGTATGCAATCACGAGCCTCTGTTCTAATCTCTTCATATGTACCACAAAGACATATGAATGAGAACATACATGGATATTGAGTGAATTCAGTTGAAGAAACTTAATCCAGGTGTGTACAAAAAATCGAATTTTCTGATGTTCCACCCTCATCTGCAATATCACCACTTCCAGTGCCTGTTTCCCCTTACAAACCACCACCTGCTGCTATATCCAATGAGCAATTGCCAAGAGAAGAGGAGTTTTCAACCGAAAGCAAGAAGGAGCAACCCACTTCATCACCAAAAGCTTCTCGACCTCAATCAAAATCTAGATGGATGAAAGATATGGAGGCCATTCATGATCCACCACCATTTCCTCAAAGGTTTGCAAGTCACCTAAATTCACTTCAGTAATTAAAGGTAAATATTCCTATACATGATGAACTCGCGGGAGTGCCCAGGTACGCTTCTTTCCTCAAAGAATTATGCACTACTAAGAGTAAGTTTTCCGAGAAATTTGCTTGCATGAATGAGAATATATCTGCTGCATATCAGAGAAAATTGCATCATAAATGCATTAATATAGGATCTTTTTCTATTCCTTGCAAAATAGGAAAGAATAAGATAGAAAATGCCATGTGTGAATTTGGATCTCCAATCAATATCATGCCTTATTCTGTTTATATGCAATTGAAAATAGAATCTCTGCTTGAAACTGATCTTACTATTCAATTAGCTGATAGAACTAACATCAATCCTGAGGGTTTAGTTGAGAATTTTTTTCGTGCAGATTGGAGATTTTGTTTTTCCTGCAGATTTCTATGTCTTGAAGATGAGTGAAGATGATCTTCATCTCCCTCATTTGCCGTTGCTGCTAGGAACCCTTCCTATCCACAGCCAGAACAAAATTTGACATGCATGATGGAAAACTCAGCATGGAATTTGATGGTGAAATTATTGAATTCAACATAAATAAAGCCATGAAATCTCCTACTGAGATCCATTCCATTGTGCTATTGATGCAATTGATGTTTGTTCTGAACAAGTTCAATCACTTTACCATGAAGATGAACTTGAATTGGTCCTTACAAAGAGCCTGGATGAAGAAGAAATCAAGGAAGCAGAAGTCCTGACGCCTGAAGATGTAGCGGAAACCATCAGAGATTTGGAGACACTTTTTGCTGTTGAAGAAAAGGCATCGGTATCCTATGTCAGCTTGGAGCCGACGCCTAAACCTTTGCCATCCATCATTCAACCACCTGAAGTCAAGCTGAAACCACTTCCTGAAGGCCTGAAGCATGTTTTCGTTGGAGACAAAGAGACCCTGCCTATTGTTATTTCGAGTAAATTGAATAATTTACAAGAAGAACAACTAATCAGAGTTTTGAAGGAATACAAGGAAGCCATTGGATGGACTGTAGCTGATATCAAAGGAATAAGTCCTACTGTATGCATGCATAGGATTCGACTAGAAGATGACGCAGTAGCAGTTCGACAACCACAAAGAAGACTGAATCCAAACCTTGCTGAAGTCGTCAAATAGGAAGTTCTCAAATTACTTGGAGCTGGTCTCATTTATGCTATATCAGATAGTAAATGGGTCAGCCCTGTCCAAGCAGTTCCAAAGAAGTCTGGATTCACCGTCGTAGAAAACAAGGATGGAGAACTAGTTCCCCAAAGACTACAGAATGGATGGAGAGTATGCATTGACTACAGAAAGCTGAATGCCCCCACAAAGAAAGACCACTTTCCATTGCCATTCATTGACCAGATGTTGGAGAGATTAGCCTGCAAATCCTACTACTGTTTTCAGGATGGGTATTCAGGATACTTCCAGATTCCAATTGCACCTGAAGATCAAGAGAAGACCACTTTCACATGCCCTTTTGGTACGTATGCCTACACAAGAATGCCTTTTGGTTTATGCAATGCACCTGCGACTTTTCAAAGGTGTATGATGAGCATCTTTCAGGATTATGTGGGAGATAAGATGGAAGTATTCATGGACGATTTCATAGTCTATGGAGATAGCTCCAATCAATGCCTTCATAATCTAGAACTTATCTTAAAAAGGTGTGTTGAAACCAAATTGGTACTGAATGCCGAAAAGTGCCACTTTATGGTAGAACAAGGCATTGTTCTAGGCCATGTAGTGTCCAAGGAGGGAATGCAAGTCGACAAAGCCAAGGTTGATGTTGTTCAGAACCTGCCTTATTGTCGCAACGTCCGGGTCCGGGAGGTACCGAACCCTACCGTTTAACGACTTTAAAAGAAAAACTAAACTACGGAGTCGCCACTAATCTTTTTAAACCTAGGTGTGATTAGCCACCTATCAGATTATTTAGTCTAATATTAACCTAAGCTTGGCAAAAGCAACACTAAACCTAATAAACGGTCTTCTAACCAGAGTCCTAAAGGTTCGGGAATCGGGTACGTGTGGGGAAGGATTAGCACCCCCACGACGCCCGTCAAAAGACGGCACTGACTAGTCTAGACTTAACTATGGGTTTCTGTTATTGGTTGTTTTTGTTTTTAATAGTTTCATGCCATTAAGCTCTTTTATTTACCGATTATTATGTTCCCCTTGATTCTTAACTGACTCCTAGACTAAGCCATTTGATTATTTACTTAATTACACCGAATTAATCTTATTACTGATTTACTTAATCACTTAATTTCACCGAGTTAAATTGATTAACGATTTACTTTATTTAATTACCAATTTATCAGATTAAGTTGATTACCAGATTTACTTAATTACACTGAATTAAGTTTAACTACTGATTTAGTTGAGCGAATTGCTGTTTTATTTAATTACACCGAATTAAGTTAGTTACCAATTTACTTAACTACACCGAACTAAATTGATTACCAAATTACTTAGTCTAATCTCCAATTTTCTTAATTACACCGAATTAAGTTGATTACCAAATTACTTAACTTAATTTCCAATTACTTAATTACGCCGAATTAAGTTGATTACCAAATTACTTAATTTAATTACCAATTTACTTAATTACACCGAATTAAGTTGATTACCAATTTACTTAATTTAATCACCAATTTACTTAATTACACCGAATTAAGTTGATTACCAAATTACTTAATTTAATCACCAATTTACTTAATTACACCGAATTAAGTTGATTACCAAATTACTTAATTTAATCACCAAATTACACCGAATTAAGTTGATTACCAAATTACTTAATTACCAATTTACTAATTAATTCCTTTTAATTACCGATTTACTGATTATTACTTTTACCTTGACTTTTAATTATCGATTTACTGATTACTATTTTTTTACTCTTAATTATCAATTTTACTGATTATTATTACTTTGATTCTTAATTATCAATTTTACTGATTACTATTGCTTTGATTCTTAATTATCAATTTTATTGGGGTACTGGACTTTAAGTGCATGGATGCATATGATGCATGTTTTTCCGGTAAAGTGCATTTTTACCAAATAATTATACGAGGAACACCATTTGGGGAACCGCCACTCATACTGGCTAAAACCCCCATCTGGATGCTTCAAGCCTAGGAAACCCAAATTGAGACTGACAAAAATTGTCAAAGTCCCAATTGACCGTTCCATCATCGGGTCCAATTTATTATTCTCAAATGACAAGGTATAATAATAAGTAAAGTAAATATGGATGCATATGTACTCTATTACTCCCTACACTCAAAATTATTCCTTTAAAGCCCAATATTAAAAACTAGAATATACAAATTCAAGCCCACGTTCAATAAAATATAAGCCATAAAACAAATCCAAATAGGACAAATGAAGCCCAACAGGATATTAGTGCCTAAAATACTCTCAAAGAGGAAATAAAGCCCAAAATAGACCAAAAGCTAAGGGCCTGACTAAACCCAACCCTATGGCTTTAATAACCAAATTACTAAATTACATGTACCATGTTTTAAACCTACCAATTAACTCACTTAAATTATTCCACAAAATTATCTACCTTTTATTTAATTTAATTAACTTTGACTTATCATGAATCTATTATCATGAATCTATTATTATATTATTTTATGGTAATCTATTATTGATTTACAGGCTAAAACCCTAGTACCACTTAAACCACTAAACACCCTAAACCCTATAGTTTAGGTTGTTTCAATGATAGAGAAGAATTTAGTGTTGACAAACAAGTTTTAGTTTCCCTTTCTTTGGGCAGGTACAAGGGAGATGTTTTGTGTGATGTCTTACCCATACAAGCATGCCATGTGCTACTTGGGCGACCATGGCAATATGATAACAAGGTTCAACATGATGGTGAGACGAACCAATATACTCTCATGTGTGGTAAGAAGCCTTTTACTTTAATTCCTTTATCACTTCAAGAAGCTTTAAAAGATGAAATTAAAGTGAGAGATGATTTTGCTAAATTGGATGCTGAATTTAGGGTTAAAGAAAAGAGTAAATCTGAACCTAAAATTGATGATTGTTTTGATGATAAAACAGCCTTAGTTGCAAAGAGTGTTTTAGATGTTGTTTGCGATGATACTAAAGCTAATTTGAGTGTTGTTTTCAATGACACTAAATCTGTTTTAGGTGTTGTTTGTGATGAAACTAAATCTGTTTTGGATGCTAATTGTGATGTAAACAAATCTATTTTGATTGATCATAGCATTGCAAATAATTCTGTTTTGGTTGATCATAACATTGCAAATAATTCTATTTTGGTTGATCATAATATTGAAAATAATTCCGTTTTGGGTGAAAAGAAAGAGATTTCTAAGGAAGTTGTTCAAGAGTGTATGTTAGCTACTAAAAGTGAGATTAAGAGTGCTTTGCATGATAATTCTGATTTGATCTTACCTTTTTTTCGAAATACACTAATGGGTACTAACAACTTGGCTAGAGATATTCCAAGCAATATTGTGTCTCTTTTGAGTAATTTTGTAGGAATTGGAGTTGTTTTGATGCAAGGAGAGAAGCCCGTAGCTTACTTTTGTGGGAAAATTCCTAGTGGATTTCCACCCATTAAAAAGATTGAATTCCATCCATATGTGGTGCAATACAATCAACATTTGAGGACAAATCTTCTTCAAGGGGGAGGGAATGATGCGCCCAAGGCTTATCATGGAAGGAATTATGCGCCAAGGACTTATTATAGACTTGAAGACAAGCATGGAGAGCATGGAAAGGGTGATCAAGGGCTGCAAGGAAGCATGGACAAGCTTAAAGGAGAGGATGGAATCGTAATTCACCAAGAAGATGCCATTAAGATGCCATTAGGTCCGATATACAACCAGATTCGTATCAGAAAACTTAAAGCCCAAATAAATAAAAAAAGGAGTTACCCATCTGGAATTGGGCCTGGCGGGTTGGACCTGCTGGTTTGGATCTGGGTAGTGCTCCATCGGGTCGGGTTAATGGGTTAGAGGTTTAGTATTTTCTTTTCTTTTCTTTTCTTTTTCTGTTTCTTTTTCTTTTCTTCTTCTCTCCTCGATACTTCTTCTTCCTCAACTAGCAGTGCCGCCTTCCCCTGGTCAACCACCACTGTCGTCGCTTCTACCGCCAAATAGCCCCGATTTACCCAAATTTCACTCCTTTTCTCCTTACTTCTACTGATATCAACCCCAAATCATTAAAACTTTACCGAAAACTAAAACCTAAAAACTCAAAACTTGACTCTGCCACTTCCGGCGAACGACACTGGAAAACCACTTCAAGCTCCGATGCTTTGCTCTCCATTGCCTCACCAACAAAACCCCTCAAGCCATTTGGTAAAACTAAACTTAGAACCGATCAAAGCCCATCAAGACCGAACCTATAGACCTCCAAACCCCGACGGCGGAGTCGCCGGGAAGGCCCTTGTTCCAACCTATTGGAACCACCTCACCCCTCTTCGAACCCCCAACTTTATTTCTACAAACAAAGTTCTTGTACCGAGATTGCTAAACTAAACCCTTATGCTTTCCCCTTTTGATTTCGAGATGAAAGTAGGCTAATGAAGATGACAGAGCGGCAAGGAGGTAAAAACAGAAAGTACCGAAAAATGGAATCAGAAATAGTAAGAGAATGGCTTCTTTATTCCTTCTTCTTTTTACTTTTGTTGTTCCTGAAGCCTCTATAGAACCCTCGTTTTTTCCTTCTTTTAAAACCCTACTGCCATCCTCTTACTCTACCGCCTCCTCCCCAGAAAAAAAGCCCTAGCACTCCAAAAAATTTCCCCTCCTCCCTCTCTTTTTTCCTCCTTTCTATTTATTCCCCCAAAATTGTCGTTGATTCCCCATTTTAACCAACTTTGTCCTTTTTGCAGGCACTCCTCTCAATTTGGAAGTGAAAACCACATCTTGGGTTCTTAAGGTAATTCTCTCTTCACTCTCTCTTATTGCAACCATGCAATTGCCCCTGCTTTGTCTGTTTGTGAATGTGTGCCGGCAGTGTGATGAAATTTCCCCTCCCTTTCTGTTTTGCTTGTGTCTGTTTATTGTTATTTTCCTCTTGCAACTGTCACCTAATTGTTGCTGTCATGTGTAAATTAAACATGCTTTGAATTTGTCTTGTTTTGCCAACGTGGACCAATGGAATGGGGGACTAAAAAATGCAAGGCTAATCTACTTGACAGCAACCAATGGTATAACTTCCTTAATTCCCTTCTCTGTTTTGCTGCTGAAGACGCTTAATCTCTAGCTGCTCGAATAATTGCTTCTTGCTTCCTTTATTTTGCTCCTTCTTGCTTGTTATTGAACTAGGGAATGTATATTGAAAATATGCAATCATGATTGAATGTTGTATACTGCGATTCTTTGTTACTGAATCGAATGGTAAATATGCAATGATGAATGAAGGTGGATGCCTGGAAAAACTGTCTGTGCTCTTTATTACTGGATAATAAGTATAAATATGTTGCTTGCTTGATATGCCACACTTGCTGATTTTTGTGATTCTCTGCCCTCTTATGTTCGTGTTTGCTTGCCTTTGTCCTACCACGCTGACTTGCTGCGAATGATTAATGCAATGTGCAATGCTATATGTGCAAACTGACTCAAATAATGATTTAAAATGAATGTTATATGAACTAAAAATGCCTACTGATGCCAAAATGCTCTACTTGCTAAACCGTACATTTATTTGTGCCATGAATGTTCAAGTATGCCATTGGAAGTGCAATGAACGTTGCTGTTTTCTTCAAAGTGTGTGTGTGACAGTGCTATGTGAATGCAAGAAATTTAAGCGTTGATGCACTGTGTGTCAAGTGATGCTTGTGTGTGTTGATGAAAAATGCTTTATGCTTTATGCTTAATGCTAAACTGTAAAAGGAAATTGATATTAGTATGCAATGAATGCTTATGGAAAATGTTTGAATGATTTTATGAAGAATGATATGGCAGCTACGAAGCATTGCACAAAGAGAATGAGCTGCTAGAAAGAGACATTGATAGTGGGAAACTATTACTCTGTTTCTGGTTAATAATTGTAGCAGCAGAGGAAGAAATAAGAGACAAGGGCCATCGAGGGATTGGGAGCTATGAGAGGCAAATGTCAAGGACATAGAACTCGTTTTTGTCTTTCGTTTTAGGAAATGCAATTTCAAAGAAAAGAAAGACAAGCTCTTTTGATATTTTGCAACCTGAAATGTAAACAATTAAGTGAAACTTCTTTTTGTGATTTTCAATTTCTATATTTTTTGTATTTTGTAAGTAGGAAAGGAAAAGGAAAATGTAAATATCTTACGATAAAATGCAAAATGAGTAAATAAAAGCTCTCTTTTTTGTGATTTTTTTGAATTTTATAACTTCTGAAGTCAATCAAATGACACATAATTACAAAAAGCCAGTTAACCAAAAATGACTATAATGCAACTTCTATTTAAATGTAAACTTTATTAATGCAATGAAGGTTTTGTCCAATTAAACTAATATAAATCAAATTATATTACTAACATGATTTCATATAAGGTAAATGGCTAAACTGCTAATGCTTAATTGCTAATATGAATGCTAATGCCTAATTAGTAATGCAATCTAATAAAACTAAATGCTAATTGGCAAATGGTTTAACGAAAGGACTAACCTACCCAGAAGTTAAAATGGGCTATTAATTGACTAAAACGCCCCTAAATGTGCAAATGACCAAAATGCCTCTGGGAGATCCTAATGCCAAAAACTAAATTTATTCAATTTGAAGGATATAAGACAAAAACGGATGTCTATAGCTGCCCCTCTTTGTATATTATCCGAGAGTTAGGAAGTGTGCAAAGACGTGGACACCCGTTTTATTGAAAGCTAAAAAAACCTAGTTAACTGAAAGCTTGAGGAAAGGCCCCTTGAACAAATCTGATTCACCGAATCAAACTTTGAAGAAATACTGCAATGCAGTAACTTGATTCACTGAATCAAACTTTGAAGCAATAGTGCACCGCACTAACTTGATCCACTGAATCACTCTGAACTGTCTGAAAACGTGCTGCACCGAGCTCACCGACTTCCAATCTTTGAAGAAATGCACTACATCAACTTGATTCACCGAATCATCCCGAACTGTTTGAGAATTTGCTGCACCGAGCTCACCGAATTCCAATCTTTGAAGATATGCACCGCATTAACTTGATTCACCGAACCATCCCGAACTGTTTGAAAATTTGCTGCACCGAGCTCACTGAATCTAATCTTGAAGAAATAAGGCATCGCCTCAACTTGATTCACCGAATCATCCTAAACTGTCTGAAAATCTACTGCATCGAGCTCACCGAATCCAATCTTGAAGAAATAAGGCACCGCCTCAACTTGATTCACCGAATCATCCCGAACTGTTTGAAAATTTGCTGCACCGAATTCCAATCTTTGAAGAAATGCACCGCACTAACTTGATTCACCGAATCGTCCTAAACTGTTTGAAAATATGTTGCACCGAGCTCACCGAATCTAACTTTAGAAGAAATAATGCACCGCCTTAACTTGATTCACCGAATCGTCCTGAATTGTTTGAAAATATGCTGCACCGAGCTCACCGAATCCAACTTTAGATGAAATAATGCACCGCCTTGACTTGATTCACCGAATCGTCCTGAATTGTTTGAAAATATGCTGCACCGAGCTCACCGAATCCAACTTTAGAAGAAATAATGCACCGCTTTAACTTGATTCACTGAATCCAATTTTGGAGATGCTACGCTGAGTCATCAAATTCACCGAATCCAGCTTGAAGATTTTACACCGAGTCATCTGATTCACCGAATCCACCTATGAGGAAGCTACACCGATTCATCTGATTCACCCAATCCAACTTAGAAGATGCTTCACCGAGTCATCTGATTCACCGAAACACTTGAGGATAAACCTAATTGACCGCACTGCAAACTTTCTTGACTGACCACACTGGACCACTTGAAGATAAACTTAAACCACTGGAAACTTTCTTGATTGACCGCACTGGATCACTTGAAGATAAACTTAAACCACTGGAAACTTTCTTGACTGACCGCACTGGATCACTTGAAGATAAACCTAAACCACTATGAACTTTCTTAATTGACCGCACTGGATCACTTGAAAATAAACTTAATACCACTGGAAACTTTCTTGATTGACTGCACTGGATCACTTAAAGGTAAACTTAAACCATTGGAAACTTTCTTGATTGACCGCACTGGATCACTTGAATATAAACTTAAACCACTAGAAACTTTTTTGACCAACCGCACTGGATCACTTGAAGATAAACTTAAACCACTGCAAACTTTCTTGATTGACCGCACTGGATCACTTGAAGATAAACTTAAACAATTGGAAACTTTCTTGATTGACCGCACTGGATCACTTGAATATAAACTTAAACAATTGGAAACTTTCTTGATTAACCGCACTGAATCACTTGAAGATAAACTTAAACCACTGGAGACTTTCTTAATTGACCGCACTGGATCACTTTGAGGATAAACTTAAACCACTGGAAACTTTCTTGATTGACCGTACTGAATCACTTAAAGATAAACTTAAACCATTGGAAACTTTCTTGATTGACCGCACTGGATCACTTGAAACTCGGCTAAGGAAAGATTGCCCCAGATCAATATGAGACTATCTTTAAAAACTTTTGAGACGATTTGTCTTGAAAATTGTCCTTGATTTGTTGAAGCTTTCCTTGGAATGCTTGGTTCCAAATTTTTCTATCTAGTTTCTTGGCTTAACCTTTTTTCTGAATTGCGAAATCTCTATTTATCTCATTCCACATCTTTCTCTTCATGCCTTGCCCCAACTTGCCTTTTATTGCCTGCCCTATACCCTCGTGCTTCCTCTAGACTGTATCTGTTCCGAATTCTGATTCTTATGCTCTGAGTGACTTCTTTTCCAATTACTCTGAATCTCTCTTCCCACCCTTACAATGAACCTGACTCCCTGTCTTGCAAATTCCTATTGCTTCTCTAACGAGCTTCCTTCACAAGCCTCTTAGCTGATTTATTTGCCCCAATCTTGGTACCCTTTTCCTTGCCAACTTCCTGCAACATAATTTAATTTAGAAGTCAAAGTTCAAGTATGTATTGATCATGTAGTTCAATTCTTCTTAAAATATAACTTGATTTGAAATGATTCTACAAGACATTGCCCCTTTTTCCCTTTAAAACTTTTTATGAATTTGCTAAAAATGCCAAATATGTTGCCCTACTAAAGAAACTTTCTCTAAAGATTTGGTGACCACCACTGAGAAAACTTTCTCGTCCTATATACTTGACTTAACTTTCATCATAAGCTCAGAAATGGAATGCAAATCTTTTGCAAAATTCATTTTCAAAACATTCTCAATTTGTCATTTGTCCAAAAAAAAAATGGTTTGTATTAACATTGTGTATTAAAAGAAATATGGTTTGAAAGGATTGGATAGCAATTGTCAAAAAGATTTATTTTGGTGTGTTGGCTTCACTTGTCAAGGCTAAAATGTTGGATGACTTCGTCCACTCTTATTTTCTCGAGGCAATGCTCATAATTGCAAGGAACCACGCTTTTCGAACTGCTTTGGAGGCTCCAAGAATTCTCATTCTTGCTCTAGACTCCCCTTTTTTCTGGTTTTCACCCTAGAGCTTCTTCTTCTTCTTTTTTCTTTTTTCTTTCCCTTTTTTTTCATGCACCATATATATAAAAAAACTTTTGAAACCAATTTTCTCTAAAAACCTTTGAGAAGAACCCTTTTTCTTTTGCAAAAATAATTTTTTAGTTTGGGAACAATCCTTTCACCTTCAATATCCTGACCTGATCAAAGATGGACTTTATTAGGCACGTAATGTGGGATTGGGTTAGGGGTGCCAAAGAAAAAGTAAAAGGCTTAAAAATGTGTTTGAGGGTGCTTGATCCAAGGATCACTTTCTTCTTTGCACGAAAGGTTCTTTCTACTTTGATTATCTTTCCATTTAAACATTGTTCACTACAAGCTTCCAATCCTAAACTTGTTCATTTAACTTCTTCTTTATTTTGTCTTTTCTCACATCCTCTTTTCCACGTTGAGTTGCCATCTTCGGGTTTTCAACTCAAGTTTTCTCCTCTTTCCAACCTTCACTCGAGCCGCCCTTTCCGGGTTTTCAGCTCAAATGACCCCCAACGGATCCAAGCGCCCTTTGCGGGTTTTCAACCTGGACCCCTCCTTATATACTTCTCTTTTTTCGACCTCTTTCTGTTTTAGGCCAAGTTTTTTTTGTTTTGTTTTTTTTTGTTTTTTGAGTTGAATGCGAAAAATGTCCTGTTTTTGAACTGTAATTTCTGATTTTCCTTTGACATCAATCACACTGTGAATTCCCTTGCTTGCTTGAGCAACCGCTTATACTTTTGGGACTCTGCTTGATGATTTTTATTTTCCTCTTGAAAATGAAGCTTATGGCCGAATGCTGCTTCTGTGCTTTTGATTTTCACTTGTTTTTATTTCCTTTTTGGCATATGCTATTATTGCAATGGAGTCTTTGATGATCTCAGATAGCATCTTATTATTGCATGTACTACATTTTCTCCATTGATTCTACTGCCTTTTTCTAACAAGTTCTTATTCTTCTTACTTTCTTTTATTCACATTATCCTTATTGACATTCTTGGACATCTTTTTCCAATCCATCACACTCTTCTTCTTTCCCTTTATTCACAACATCCCTACTAGTGTGCTTGGGTATCATTTCTAATTTGCAATAAGCTCTGCTT
Source organism: Corchorus capsularis (assembly GCA_001974805.1). Lineage (NCBI taxonomy): Eukaryota > Viridiplantae > Streptophyta > Magnoliopsida > Malvales > Malvaceae > Corchorus > Corchorus capsularis. Next base: position 80,226 of record AWWV01007212.1, read on the forward strand.
CTTCTTTACCTCTAGTGTGGAGGGTGATCCTTGATCAGGGTTGATTCGAAAGAAAATCCCTAAGGCTCAAAGAGGACAACAATGGATAATTTTTCTGCAAGCGAAGGAATAAGAAAGAAGGCCACTTATCATTTCAGATCTGGATATTTTGATGAAAGGCGACTCTTAAAAACTCAAAATCTTTTCGAAAACTCATTTTTGAAAATCTTTTCTTGAAAATAATTTTTTGAAAAATGTCTCTTGTTTTGACCATCCTGAAAACCTATGCAAGCACATGACATTGCAATTTTTATTCTCTTTTTGCGACCTCTTTCTTTTCTAGGCCCAGTTTTTCTTTTTCTTTGATGGGAATCTGATGATTGATGTCTTCTGCCTCCATTCTATTGAATGACCTCTTTATTGATTGATGAACATACTAAATATTGCCTCTACTGCAAATTACAAGAAGGGTGAAGGTGCTTTGATAAGTGAAGTGATTTGAAAGGTGCACTTTTGATGAGCTTATTTGATTTTTGACCAATTTGTCTTCCAAGGCTGAAAGAGATTTGAACTTGGCCTTTTGAGCAATTTGCCCCTAGGAACGAAAAGGTCTCAGTATGTTTTAAATTCAAATTGGTTTCCAATAAAAAGAATGGGTTCTTTTAGGATCAACGAAATTTGGGATTCTGAGCAGTGTTGACACAAATCGAATATTCATGTTATCATCTTTTAAGAAAACGCTCCAATTTTGATCTTATCTTATTTTTTGTTCAAAACACAATTGTTTATTCAAAAATCTTGTTTTGCTCATTCAAAACTTTTATTAATCGGACATTCCTTTGCTCATTGCCCAAGTGAAAATTATAGAGCGCCTTGGGAATTGTTTCTTAGTGGTGATCACCCAATTCAGCAAACATTCGCAGTCAAAAGTGCAACAATTTTAACAATTATAAAAGGTGAAAAGCTATGCAGATGCTATGCATGTCTGAAAAGAGTTCAACAGTCCTACAAATTCCCTTCTTATGGCAAGCTTCTTTTTCCATTGTCACTGATTTGGATTGTTAATTTTTCCCAATGAGATCCCAGAGTTCTGTATTGAATGGCCACTAGTTTGAGCGAGAGCGACTTTACTGGCACGGCCTGACTTTGGACAATGTATCTGACAAGAAAATTTCACCGATCCCACTTGCTGATTAAGCCTCAAGGCTGCACTCGATGTTTCCAGAAATGCTTCCCCTGATGATGTTAGACTCCAACATATAGAAAACAAGTAATATCTTCAAGAATTGTAAATCTTATATGCACAAAGATGTATCTATTTACAAAAGATAAAGGTAATGCAAGATGCATGCTTGACAATTCCTAAAAATGCGCATGGAAATGCAAATATCGTATGCATGAAAAGGATACGTGACATGGCAAACTGCGTTGATAAACAAATGCATGAACATGCTTACTTGACTGTGCTTATGAAGATATGAAATGCTTGTGAATGCATAATGCAACCTGCAAAACAAAAGAGTTATATGGATGCTTCTGCAAAGAGAAAACAACAAAGAACCAAAAACTGATTAGTAATATGAACATAAATATGAACAAAAACTTGAAGTTGAAAGAGAAATCATGCCCCTTCTATCACTGATCAAAACATTTTACTTGAAAATAATCGGACTGTGAGTCCTTTGGGGCAGGTTGGTCCGCCTATTACGAGTAATGTAATTGCTCACTCTACGATCCAATTTTGTAAAAACGAGAAAGACAAGGTAAGAAGTGTTCCTTTTGTGTACCTAGGTTTATCCTTACGAGATTAGCTCTACCTAGGTTGGATAAGGTGACTATATGCTAGGTCAGGCTGTCTGTTCTAAAGGTTCCCAAATTGTCCTCACTGACGCCCATTCTAAGCTAGTAAGGCCCCCAATCCTCACCAATTATAGACTCACTGGAAAGGGTTCAGTCTGAGTGGAGGTGTTTCACTAAAAACCCACACGGTGACTATCGCCACACAAAGGCTAGCTACTTTGCCTCCTCCTAAATAGGTAAGAGCTCCGGTGTAAGCTCATGCAATGCATATGCAAGTTTATTAAGTGCACGTGTGAAGGAACATACAAACCTTTACCAAAACCCTACCAAAATTACTAAACTACCCCCAAAGAAGACAGAGCAAACATGGATTAGATAGAATATACAAAGCATGAAAACATAAATTAAGAATAAACAACAATTAAACAACCAATCATGCAAACCCTAGTTAAATCTAAACCAGCATTCAGTTCGACTCTCTAACCATCCCCAGTGGAGTCGCCAAGCTGTCGCAACGTCCGGGTCCGGGGGGTACTGAACCCTATCGTTTAACGACTTTAAAAGAAAAACTAAACTACGGAGTCGCCACTAATCTTTTTTAACCTAGGTGTGATTAGCCACCTATCAGATTATTAAGTCTAATATTAACCTAAGCTTGGCAAAAGCAACACTAAACCTAATAAACGGTCTTCTAACCAGAGTCTTAAAGGTTCGGGAATCGGGTACGCGTGGGGAAGGATTAGCACCCCCACGACGCCCGTCAAAAGACGGTATTGACTAGCCTAGACTTAACTATGGGTTTCTGTTATTGGTTGTTTTTGTTTTTAATAGTTTCATGCCATTAAGCTCTTTTATTTACCGATTATTATGTTCCCCTTGATTCTTAACTGACTCCTAGACTAAGCCATTTGATTATTTACTTAACTACACCGAATTAATCTTATTACTGATTTACTTAATTACTTAATTTCACCGAGTTAAATTGATTAACGATTTACTTTATTTAATTACCAATTTATCATATTAAGTTGATTACCAGATTTACTTAATTACACTGAATTAAGTTTAACTACTGATTTAGTTGAGCGAATTGCTGTTTTATTTAATTACACCGAATTAAGTTAGTTACCAATTTACTTAACTACACCGAACTAAGTTGATTACCAAATTACTTAGTCTAATCTCCAATTTTCTTAATTACACCGAATTAAGTTGATTACCAAATTACTTAACTTAATTTCCAATTACTTAATTACACCGAATTAAGTTGATTACCAAATTACTTAATTTAATTACCAATTTACTTAATTACACCGAATTAAGTTGATTACCAAATTACTTAATTTAATTACCAATTTTCTTAATTATACCGAATTAAGTTGATTACCAAATTACTTTTTTAATCACCAATTTACTTAATTACACCGAATTAAGTTGATTACCAAATTACTTAATTTAATTACCAATTTACTTAATTACACTGAATTAAGTTGATTACCAAATTACTTAATTTAATCACCAAATTACACCGAATTATGTTGATTACCAAATTACTTAATTACCAATTTACTAATTAATCCCTTTTAATTACCGATTTACTGATTATTACTTTTACCTTGACTCTTAATTATCGATTTACTGATTACTATTTTTTTTGACTCTTAATTATCAATTTTACTGATTATTATTACTTTGATTCTTAATTATCAATTTTATTGGGGTACTGGACTTTTAGTGCATGGATGCATATGATGCATGTTTTCCCGGTAAAGTGCATTTTTACCAAATAATTATATGAGGAACACCATTTGGGGACCCGCCACTCATACTGGCTAAAACCCCCATCTGGATGCTCCAAGCCTAGGAAACCCAAATTGAGACTGACAAAAATTGTCAAAGTCCCAATTAATCGTTCCATCATCGGGTCCAATTCATTATTCTCAAATGACAAGCTATAATAATAATAGTAAAGAAAAATAAACACATGAACCCTATCACTCCTTATATTCAAATTTATTCTATTAAAACCCAATATTAAAACTAGGATATACACATTCAAGCCCAAATTATTGAGAATTAAATCTCAATCCTAAAATAATAATGAAACTAGACCTTAAATTAAAACCTAACCCAAATGCATTAATAGAAAACTTAAAGCCCAAATAAATAAAAAAGGAGTTACCCATCTGGAATTGGGCCTGGCGGGTTGGACCTGCTGGTTTGGATCTGGGTAGTGCTCCATCGGGTCGGGTTAATGGGTTCTAGGGTTTAGTATTTTCTTATCTTTTCTTTTTCTGTTTCTTTTTCTTTTCTTCTACTCTCCTCGATACTTCTTCTTCCTCAACTAGCAACGCCGCCTTCCCCTGGTCAACCACCACTGTCGTCGCTTCTACCGCCAAATAGCCCCGATTTACCCAAAGTTCACTCTTTTTTTCCTTATTTCTACTGATATCAGCCCCAAATCATTAAACCTTTACCGAAAACTAAAACCTAAAAACCCAAAACTTGACTCTGCCACTTCCGGCGAACGACACCGGAAAACCACTTCAAGCTCCGATGCTTTGCTCTCCATTGCCTCACCAACAAAACCCCTCAAGCCATTTGGTAAAACTAAACTTAGAACCGATCAAAGCCCATCAAGACCGAACCTATAGACCTCCAAACCCCGACGGCGGAGCCGCCGGGAAGGCCCTTGTTCCAACCTATTGGAACCACCTCACCCCTCTTCGAACCCCCAACTCTATTTCTACAAACAAAGTTCTTGTACCGAGATTGCTAAACTAAAACCTTATGCTTTCCCCTTTTGATTTCGAGATGAAAGTAGGCTAATGAAGATGACAGGGCGGCAAGGAGGTAAAAACAGAAAGTACCGAAAAATGGAATCAGAAATAGTAAGAGAATGGCTTCTTTATTCCTTCTTCTTTTTACTTTTGTTGTTCCTGAAGCCTCTATAGAACACTCGTTTTTTCCTTCTTTTAAAACCCTACTGCCATCCTCTTACTCTACCGCCTCCTCCCCAGAAAAAAAGCCCTAGCACTCCAAAAAATTTCCCATCCTCCCTCTCTTTTTTCCTCCTTTCTATTTATTCCCCCAAAATTGTCGTTGATTCCCCATTTTAACCAACTTTGTCCTTTTTGCAGGCACTCCTCTCAATTTGGAAGTGAAAACCACATCTTGGGTTCTTAAGGTAATTCTCTTTTCACTCTCTCTTATTGCAACCATGCAATTGCCCCTGCTTTGTCTGTTTGTGAGTGTGTGCTGGCAGTGTGATGAAATTTCCCCTCCCTTTCCTTTTTTGTTTGTGTCTATTTATTGTCATTTTCCTCTTGCAACTGTCACCTAATTGTTGTTGTCATGTGTAAATTAAACATGCTTTGAATTTGTCTTGTTTTGCCAACGTGGACCAATGGAATGGGGGACTTGAAAATGCAAGGCCAATCTACTTGACAGCAACCAATGGTATAACTTCCTTAATTCCCTTCTCTGTTTTGCTGCTGAAGACGCTTAATCTCTAGCTGCTCGAATAATTGCTTCTTGCTTCCTTTATTTTGCTCCTTCTTGTTTGTTATTGAACTAGGGATTGTATATTGAAAATATGCAATCATGATTGAATGTTGTATGCTGCGATTCTTTGTTACTGAACCGAATGGTAAATATGCAATGATGAATGAAGGTGGATGCTTGGAAATGAATGTTAAAATGAATGTTATATGAACTAAAAATGCCTACTGATGCCAAAATGCTCTACTTGCTAAACCGTACATTTATTTGTGCCATGAATGTTCAAGTATGCCATTGGAAGTGCAATGAACGTTGCTGTTTTCTTCAAACTGTATGTGTGACAGTGCTATGTGAATGCAAGAAATTTAAGCGTTGATGCAGTGTCTGTCAAGTGATGCTTGTGCGTGTTGATGAAAAATGCTTTATGCTTAATGCTAAACTGTAAAAGGAAATTGATATTAGTATGCAATGAATGCTTATGGAAAATGTTTGAATGATTTTATGCAGAATGATATGGCAGCTACGAAGCATTGCACAAAGAGAATGAGCTGCTAGAAAGAGACATTGATAGTGGGAAACTATTACTCTGTTTCTGGTTAATAATTGTAGCAGCAGAGGAAGAAATAAGAGACAAGGGCCATCGAGGGATTGGGAGCTATGAGAGGCAAATGTCAAGGATATAGAACTCATTTTTGTCCTTCGTTTTAGGAAATGCAATTTCAAAGAAAAGAAAGACAACCTCTTTTGATATTTTGCAACCTGAAATGTAAACAATTAAGTGAAACTTCTTTTTGTGATTTTCAATTTCTATATTTTTTGTATTTTTGTAAGTAGAAAAGGAAAAGGAAAATGTAAATATCTTACGATAAAATGCAAAATGAGTAAATAAAAGCTCTCTTTTTTGTGAGTTTTTTGAATTTTATAACTTATGAAGTCAATCAAATGACACAATTACAAAAAGCCAGTTAACCAAAAATGACTATAATGCAACTTCTAGTTAAATGTAAACTTTATTAATGCAATGAAGGATTTGTCCAATTAAACTAATATAAATCAAATTATATTACTAACATGATTTCATATAGGGTAAATGGCTAAACTGCTAATGCCTAATTGCTAATATGAATGCTAATGCCTAATTAGTAATGCAATCTAATAAAACTAAATGCTAATTGGCAAATGGTTTAACGAAAGGGCTAACCTACCAAGAAGTTAAAATGGGCTATTAATTGACTAAAATGCCCCTGAATGTGCAAATGACCAAAATGCCCCTGGGAGATCCTAATGCCAAAAACTAAATTGATTCAATTTGAAGGATATAAGACAAAAACAGGTGTCTACACTTATCCAACATGTGTCAAGGATATCCGTTCATTCTTAGGTCATGTTGGATTCTACAGAAGATTTATCAAGGATTTTTCAAAGATCTCAGCACCAATGTGTTGACTACTTCAGAAGGATGTAGAGTTCGAGTTTGGAGATGATTGCAAAGAAGCTTTCGACAAATTGAAGACTACCCTCACCAACACTCCAATTGTGAAGCCACCTGATTGGAAACTACTGTTCGAGATCATGTGTGATGCAAGTGATGTCGCTATTGGAGCTGTTTTAGGTCAGAGAGTCGACAAGGTACCTCATGTTATCTATTATGCTTCAAGAACTCTAGATGCTGCTCAAAAGAACTACACCACCACAGAGAAAGAGATGCTTGTTGTTGTCTTTGCGTTGGAGAAGTTTCGACCATATATCTTGGGATCTAAGGTGATAATCTACTCCGATCATGCTGCATTAAGATATCTCATGTCAAAGAAAGAAACAAAAGCTAGGCTTATGCAATGGCTTTTGTTATTTCAAGAATTTGATATCGAAATAAAGGATAAGAAGGGAGCAGAAAACGTCGTTGCTGATCATCTAAACAGAATAGAAAGCAAGGAAGAAGAGACCGTAATCAATGAAGCACTACCCTTTGAAACCTGTTTGCCGTTTCCCAACTTCCTTGGTATGCTGATATTGTCAATTACTTGGTTGTTCGTCACCTTCCCCCAGATCTTAGCAAAGGAGCCAAGTTGAAGATCATTAGTGATGCCAAGTGTTATCTATGGGATGATCCATATCTATATAGATGTGGCTCAGACCAAGTTATAAGAAGATGCATCCCTGATAATGAGATTCAATCCGTTTTGAAGTTTTGCCACAGCTATGAATATGGAGGACATTTTGGACATCAGAAGACAGCAAGAAAAGTCTTGCATTGCAGCTTTTATTGGCCCACACTCTTCAAGGATTCTTATGATTATTGCAAGACTTGTCCACAATGTCAGAAAGTTGGAGGAATATCGAAAAGGAATCAAATGATTCAATCACCTATATTCTTTGCTGAAATCTTCGATGTATGGGGAATTGATTTCATGGGACATTTTCCTCCGTCAGATAAGAAGTACTACATTCTTCTAGCTGTGGATTATGTTTCTAAATGGGTTGAAGCTATTGCTACGAAAAGGATGATGCCAGAACAGTGGTTAAATTCTTGAAGAACAACATTCTTCATAGATTTGGAATTCCAAGAGCTCTCATCAGTGATCGTGGTACTCACTTCTGCAACAAGATTATGCAAGCATTAGTTGAAAAATATGGAGTACGCCATAAGGTATCTACTTCATATCATCCTCAAACCAGTGGTCAAGCTGAAATATCCAATCGTCAAGTGAAGCTGATTTTGGAGAAGACAGTGAATGTTCATAGAAAAGATTGGAGTATGCGACTAGGAGATGCTTTATGGGCCTATCGTACAGCTTACAAGACACCTTTAGGTATGTCCCCATACAGAATTGTGTTTGGTAAGCCAAATCATCTACCTGTGGAGATAGAGCACAAAGCATGGTGGGCAGTAAAGCAATGCAATCTCAATTTTGACAAAGCTGGAATTCAAAGGATGTTGCAATTGCAAGAGCTTGAAAAAATTAGTAATGAAGCATATGATAATTCAACAATCTACAAGGAGAAGACTAAAGCCATTCATGACAAAATGATATCGCGAAGATCGTTTCATGAAGGACAAAAAGTTTTGTTGTTCAACAGTCGATCGAAGAATTTCCCTAGAAAATTGAAATCAAGATGGTCTGGACCTTTTGAAGTAATGAATGCTTATTCCAATGGAGACGTAGAGATCTAGAACCCAAAGACCAAGGAGCAATTCAAAGTCAATGGACAAAGATTCAAGCCTTTCTTTGAGCCATTGTCAATACGATTGATTGAAGAAATTGAGTTGGAAGATCGAATTTATCTCCCAACTTGAGACTAAAGAATAAAGGGAAAGTCAAGCTAATGACTTTAAACAAGCGCTTGTTGGGAGGCAACCTAATTTTAATTTTAATTTTCAATTTTAATTTTTAGGTTTTATGAATTTTCTCAATAAAATTAAAGAAAATTCATCTAAGGAGTAAGAAGGAGAGAAGCACCGAGACAAGATCAGCCACATGACCAGTTATTACTCGGTCATTACCGAGCCAGCTACCATGCATGGTCGGTAATGTCTAGGCACTACCGCACCAGCAAGCATGCATGGCCGACTATGACCCAGTAGGAACCAGGCCACGTCTCGCGCCAGCGCAAGACCGTTGCCCGGCCACTGCAGTGCTAAGGCCAGGCCAGTACTCGGCTGACACCAACATGAGGCAGGCCACAGCTCAGGCAAAACCGAGCCATGCTGCGCACCAAGCCAAGCATGACCATGACATAGCCCGGTCAGCACCAGCTGAGACAGCCTAAGCCAATGCCGCGCACCAGGCCATAGCCCGCGAGGTCATGCTACCACCGGCCCCGACCGAGCTCCAGTCTGCTCCATGTGCAGTGCAGCCCGCGCCACTGCTAGGCCATTGCTCGGCCTCGACTCGCACCGCACAAGGCTATGTCCCGGTCAACTTAGGAGTTTCCGCACCAAGTCTGAGCCATGCAAGGAAAAGTGCCGCACCATTCCATTCTAAGGTACATTAGGACTTTAATTTCCTATTTTGACTAGGAAATTGAGTTCCTAATTGCTTTCCAATAGCAATCCTTTTTCAAAAAGGTAAAGTGTTCCTAAACAAGGTATGTCTCTTACTTTTTACTCTAACTAAAACCTCTTAGAATTAGGATTTGATCATTATATAAAGGCACTTCTCCTCTCCTCTTTTCAAGTTATCCAGGTATGCTTCTTGAACTTTATCTCTTTATTTTTGGTAAGCTACCTTAGCATGAATTAATTTCTTGATTGCTTTTACATTGAGGACAATGTGAATTTTAAGTGGTGGGGGGGGGGGGGGGTGAATACTTGATAGGGTTGATATTGAATAATTGAGTCATATGATAGTTTGTGTTTGTATGAGAACCTAGGATAGGGTTTGGATTGTTTATGGATTGATCTTTATTTCCCCAATTTTTGAAAAAGTTTTTGGACAAAATTGATTTTGGAAGACAAAATTTCGAAAATTTTCAAACTTTTTGAATTTTTCATGCATATATTGAGTAATTGTTTTAATTATGATTGATGAATACTTAGAATTTTTAATAATGCTTTATTCATTGATTGATTTGAATTAGGTATAATTGGAGTCTGTGATATGATCTTATTCATTCATTGCTTTTATGACTATCTATTTCTAGAACTTGTGTTGAATCTTGATTGAAATTACAATTAAGAAAGCATGTTATGGATATGTCAAGAATAAGTGTGGGGGACTATCTACATAAAGGGTAATTAAAAAAAATTGTTTTCATAAAAGAAGTGATTTCATGTAAAGAGGTATTTCTGCTATAAAAAAAATCCATTGTTGTCACTCTTCTCTTTAAACAAAAGGAGTTAGTAACCCTTGGGAAGAGGATAAGAGGCATGGAACAGCAGAAATATTGTCCCTTTGAAAAAAATAAATAGAAGGAGTCCTTTTAGAGTGCTAGTAGCCTCAATTAAATAGAGGGCGTTAGTAACCCCTAATCATGAACACTTCAGAGGTTAGTAAGCTCAGTTTTCTAAAAATCAATTACCTTTAAAAACTATTATAACTCACATGAACCCTTGATTTATTTATGATATTGTAATCTTTTGAGTAATGGAGAGAAAGATGAAAATGCAAGCTTATAGAAAGAAGTAGTTATAGAAGTGAAGGATGGTAAGTGAATAGAGCTACTTTGATTATGGCTACTTAAGAATGATGATGCTTGTTATTTCTTGATCTTTGGATTGAGTATTGTTATTGTTCTTTGCTATTTTGATTTCATGATTAAATTGATTCCTTGATATATGTGTGAATTCAAATTGATCTTTTGAAAAATTGTTTTTGATTAACTCACATTGATCTTGCTAAGGGACTAGCAAAGTTCAAGTGTGGGGGAAAATATGATCGAGGCAAAAACAACCCTATTTTTATGGCTATTTTACTATGTTTTTGGGTCTATTTATGCTCTAATTTACCTTATTTTGATGATATTTGTGTTTTGAGTCTTTAAGAGATGTGAAATTGGAAATTTGTTAATTTTCACTACTTTTGAAGCTATTTTGATGACTTTTTACATAGATAAGAGTAAAGTAATTTTGAGTATAGATTTGAAGATGCAAAGTTCGTGTTTGAAGACATATTTGAAGATAATTTGAAGATTTGAAGATCATTGAAGAATTATTTCCAAGAAGCAAGAATTGAAGATTGGAGCTTTAATTGAGAAGGATTGAAGACAAGCCCTGAAGAAGCCCGGAAGCTTTGGAATTTTGGATATTTTATATGGGATAATACTCAACCCATATAAGCCCATAATTGGAGTTAAAATCTCAATTTGTGCCACACAAGCCCAAGAGAATATCTAATTTCCGCAACAATCCCGATACTAGTCCTATTTGGATTAGGATTCAGCGCAGTCTCGGTAAAAAGACCATAACTTTCTGCTCAGATATCCGTTTTAGGCCCATGAGTAGCCGTTGGAAAGCTAACTCCAAGATCTACAACTTTCCTTTGAAGTCCAAAACCCAGATCTGTCGTTTTCAAGCCCAAAACTGATGTCGAAGTTGCTGTGCGATTTCTGGAAATTTCAGAATCCTACTTTCACTTGGATTTTGACCTTAGGAAGACTTTTAAGCCAACTTGGAGACCAAGTCAGCCCCTAGAACGTCCTAGAGTCCTTTCCTAAGTCTAATAGGAGTCTTTAGGTTATTTTTCTACTATAAATAGCCACCTTAGGTCTAGTTTTTTATGTATTCTCTCTTTAGAAAAATATATTGTAGAATTACTTGAAGATTTGGATGAGATAGCCTTGGAGCCGCCGCCCCCCTCTTCTTCTTCATCTATAGATAAGTTTTCTTCTTCTTATTTGTGGATGCTCACTCAATTCATGAGTGAGTAATCATTTTCTTTTCTCCAATGTAGAATTTAATTGATCTCTTGACTTATATCAGGGTGAGATTTTGTGCTTATTTATGAGAATTGTTTAGGGTATTTCTTAGATCTCTATTTTAATTTTATGTTGCTTGTTTTGATGGATTGGAGTCGACACTGTCTAGATAAATTGAGTTAACATTAGCTAGATTAAGTCGAGAATGAAAGTTCAGGCTTAATTATTCGTAGCAATTGGAGGAGAATGAGAATTCCTTCCAAGAGACTTAAGAATCAATGGGTAAATTATTGCTTGTTCTGCTTGTTCATAAATTACATAGTTCTTAATGCTTTATTCTTGTCAATCGATTAACCTGAGAAGGAGATTGGTTGCTAAATAATAAAAGGGATAACTTAACCTGAGAGGGATCTTTATCTAAATTAGATAATTTAGGATTTAATTCCAAACAAGCTATCCAACGTTTTCATAATTTTTAGATATCAATGATCAATGTTATTATTGTCAAGAGGGAGATTAATTCTATGTTGGAGGGTTTTCTTTCATTGTTTTTCTTAGTTTATTCACTGCCTTTTAATTAATTGTTTTCTTAAATTTTCCTAATTGTTTTCTTAGTTAATTTTACTTGTTTGCTAGATTTAATTCAATTCTACTTCCAAAAATTCTCTTTATTTTATTTTGTTTTCAAGAAAAAGAATAACCTATCTTTCTGTGGGATCGACCCCTACTTGCCCTAACTATTTTTAGTTAGTAATTGTTGGGATTATTTTTATGATTTGCTGACGACCGATCACGACGGATATATCGACGGATATATCGAGATATCGATTAAATTCAAATATAAGTAGTCCAAAATGCACTAAAACGACGGATATTTATAGTAAACGTTTGAACTTTGCCTTGAAAATTTGACCAATTCTTATTTACATATTTCCAAATGTTTTAGAATCAAGATATGATAAATAGAGTATATCTAGACATTATTTTTTATTTTTTTTTTATATTTTTTATTGCGAAAAGTGTATATAATATGTATAAATCAACTATACTAATTTAAACACACATTTATTTTATCTTCAAAATGATGGTTACCAAATTAATCACTTCATTAAATGTAAAAAATTATATGATTTCTTTATGAAGCAAGAAAGTACTAGATCATATTTATAAATGCATTATTTTACATTATTTTAGTCACAAAACACAATCTAAAGCACAAATACAACCTCAGTACCACATTGAATTTCTTGGAGGCTCAAAATCACTACTACCGTAGTTACCACTGCTATGACTTCTACTAGGCATAGATGTATCATCTCCCTCGGGGGCGGTAATCCAGTTAAAATATTCAAGTCATGACATATAAGGTTTATAAACCACCATATAATTGTGCACATATTCCAAACATGCCTCTCGACTAATACTTGTTAGCCATCCAATAGGGGGACACTCACCCGAAACTGCGTCCGCATTTGGCTGTTGCATCGGATGCTCATTATAAGTCTGTTGTTCAAGTGGATACTCTGGATACATGTTAGATGAAACCGATGATCTAAACTCATTTGCTCTGGATCTAGAACCATAACTAGAATTTGATTCAAAATACCCTCCATATCCAAATGAACTAGATGCAGTCGTTAAGCTCATTGAGCTAAACTCATCAGTGAGTTCACGCATTGCTCTTCTCCCTTTTCTATTTTTGGCCCCATGCCCAGTTCTACGAGATCCATGATCTTCATCTTGTGTTGCATGTGTGAAATTTGCCTCACATGGAAAAGGACTGTATGGTACATAATCACTCCCATAATTGTCACCATACCTGCTTGCATCTTCTGCTCCACTTTGTCCATCCCCATCTTGAGTATCTGTTGTTGTAGTTCTGCCTTCATTTCCCCCATCATCATCATCATCATCATCATCATCATCACATCTTCGGTGAGCTGAAGAACCTCTAAATTTAGGTTGGGAACCGAATCCAAGTGGAGGACCAACTGTTTTACTTTGAACAAAGCTTTGGGCAAAAAAAAATGACATAGAAGTGTTGTGTCGAATACCAACACTTAAACGAAACAGTTATCGAGAAAGCCGGGTCTATTTCAAGCCAAATCACTTAAACGAAACAATTATTTGTATTACACTATTACCACAGTTTTGTATAAATGACTTCAATTGCTAATATTTTTTTAAAAATTAAATAATTCATCGAAATGACGCTTATATTTTTAATCCTAAATGTAAAAACGAAAAAAAATATTTAATTTAATATGGATATTTACGGATATATCGAGATTTATCGAGATATCAATAAATATCGATGGATACACAGATATATCGACGGATATCCCGTGACATTGAAATTTTTATGGATATTTATATGGAGAGGTACAGATATCGGATATATCTACGGATATTTAATTCCATGGTAATATATAGTATGTATATATGTTACCGTGAGACATGTAAGGAAATAACCGTAATCCATCCATAAAACTATATTTTCATTGGAACGCAAAATGGTTTTATTTATTATGTCTACTTTCGTTAGTAGTGTATAAAAGGGCAAAAAGGGAAAGAAAAATAATAAAAAAAAAAGTTGGCAACTGACTGGGTTTGCTAATTGCTTTGTCACATAAATGATCGTCACCGACCCAAAAACGGTTAAAGAACACGTGTCGGAAAAGTAGTGGATAGTAAGTTCTAGAAGGTCATAGAAGACCGGGATTCCAAACTCAAAAGTTTTCTTACAGAATCTCAGGCCCCTCCAAAACCGAACAGCCCCCAACTGCCCAACTATATAAATACAAATATAGCTGGTTCTTTTGTTATGTTTGGTTTTCGATTTCACGCAACGAAAGCAAAAATAAAGAGAAGGGAGAAAAAAGAAGCGAACTTTCGCGGTTCCGCTCTTTCCTCTCTCAGGTACGTTTCTTTGCCTCTCCGTACCGTTTCTTTTACCGATCAAATTTTCAAGTTTCAATTTCCGTATTCCCCTTATTGATAGTTGTTGTTCTTCCGATTATTATAATTGGAACATATTTTGGTTTTTATTCAATTCGGTTATGTTGCTCCCGAGATTTGGCTGCTTCGAATTGCAGATTTCGTTTTCTTATTTTCGTGATCTGCATGGAGAAGGAGGAGAGTTATTAGGAGTTGAGAATTGTAAACGTTAAAGCCAATGAATTTTCTTCGGTAAAAAGCTAGGGATTTGAATTTAGGATGTAATTGTTATCTTCTAGATAATGATAATTAGCTGCTTAAGGTCTTAAAGTTTGATTTTTTTTTTTTAAAAAAAATTAAATGGATATTCGTCATTGCTTAGCATCAATGTGCTGTGATCGTGTTAGAAAGGGATCAGGCTATTTATGTTATGGATGAAAGGAGAAGAAATAAATTTATTTGTTTTTTATCAGAGACAACAATGAAAATTTATTTGTTTTTTATCAGAGACAACAATGAACTCTTTTCAAGTGGAATAAATTGTCTATGAACTGTCATTGTTGATATGTTTGAGTTTCTGTTTGGACAGGTCATCATAGCCGGTTCTGTTAGTGGTTGTAATAATTCTTTTTAGAAGGAGCTTTTACATTAAACTACAGGGATGGCTGAGGTATTGAATTTTCCTTGAAAAAATCAATATCTCTCTCTGTATCTCTCCTTTGCTCTATTATCTAGTATTCTGTATATAAAAGAACAAGGATTTTACTGTGTGATAAAGTGTTGTCAAAGACGATTGATGATATAATAATGACTTTGGCTTGGCTTGGTGACAGGAGGGTCACAAGGTCGCCTTATACGTGTATGACTTGAGTCAAGGACTAGCTCGGCAGCTTTCAATGACCTTCCTAGGGAAGGTTATTGAGGGGATATGGTAAGTACTTATTGTTATTGAGTAAGATCTAACTTGGTAGTGTCTTGATGAACCTTTACATTTTTTAAGCATGTTTGTGATCATAGGTTTTGATATTTTACCCCCCTGAATTGTGTTCTGCTCTATTCTGCTTCTGCAAGGAATTGCATGGCCTCATCAAACTCATATGATGATTGTAAACATAGGAAATTTATCATGTCTATATTTTGTTTAAAAAAGTTTTGATTTATATCATGAGCACACTGCAAATATAAGAAAACACCAGCACCTTTTTCCAACTTAAATGTAGTTAAATGAGTAAAAGCTTCACACTAATGAATTAACTCACAAGGCACTGGCAGCATGTTAAGTTAGCAAGCTTATTGTTGTAAACTAGTTAACTGGTTAAATCAATAAACTAGTTTTTAGTACGGGATGAAAAAAACTGCACCTATTAGTAATCAAATTTTGGAACATAATTATTTGGTATTGGTTGATACTGTTTTACAATTGATCTATCCTTGAATGTCCGAATTCAGTCAGCTTCATTTGAGTTTGACCTATATTTTGTCGCATCGTTCATCTGAATTTGTTAGTTTTTCTGTGGACTCTATGGATCTCTCTCTCTCTTTTTTTTTTTTTTTTTTGAGGTTTTACCTCAAACATGGTATCTTTTGAACTCTTTTGTTGACTTGGATTACTCATCTGTGTTTGCTGATAGGCACACCGGAGTTGTTGTATATGGTAATGAGTATTTTTTTGGTGGAGGAATCCAACATGCTCCCGTTGGGACAACACCATATGGGAAACTAATAAGAGTAATCGATTTAGGTGTCACACATGTGCCTAAAGACGTCTTTGAGATGTATTTACAGGAGATTAGTCCCCGGTACACAGCTGAGACCTACAGTTTGCTCACTCACAATTGTAACAACTTCAGCAATGAAGTTGCCCAATTTCTAGTGGGTTCTGGAATTCCAGACTACATTTTGCAACTTCCTAATGAAGTTATGAGCAGTCCAATGGGCGCACTTTTAAGTAAGTTCTTTTATGCCCTCAAAATTTACTCTCATTCATTGTTTTTCCTTGATGAGATCCTGATGCACGTTGATGCAGGAACAGCTTTTTTTACTTTTTTTTATGTATGAATACGAGCATATTTCAACCAATATTTCTAAAAGTGGGAGGAAAATAATCATTTAAGGCAGTGACCAATTTCAAAAGTGGGAGGAAAATAATCATTTAAGGCAGTGACCAATTTCGTTAGTAGTTGTACATTTAACCTCTTTCTTTACCGCTAGTTTTCATTTTTCACACCAAAAACAGGGAAGAAGATTAACTTCCCATCCTCTCTTTTCTTATCTCTTTTCCTCATCGTTTTTCCTCCCCTCAATTCTGTTTCCTTGATCAATTTACTTATTTGCTCTTTGCACGTCTTTGGTTTTGTATTCAAAGTTGTTACACTATATGCTAGAAAAGAGGAGTTATCTTTTTTTTTTTTTTTTTTTTTTTTTTTTTTTTTTTGTTGTGTGTGTGTGTGTATTTGACAACAAGAAAAGAGGAGTTATCTATGTCTATGTAATTTTCATTTAATGTCTATGAAGTATCAACTGTATAATTTGGTTCTAACACAGTAAGTTTGTTAATACAGTGCCAATGATACGGAATTTGGAGACAACATTGAAGGCTGGTGCTGTCCCTCAAGTTCCGCAATTCAGGCCGTCCGTATCTGCTCAGCCATCGCAACCATTAACAGTCAATAATGCCAATGGGTCAGCTGCTCAGGCAAACGACCATGATAATAAGGTGAAAGCTGGGGAGCAACCCACCAACTCTGTAGAGGTGGAAACATCAGAAAAGACAACCCCACCTTCCCCACCTTCCAAATTGACCGGAGCACAGCATGGATCTACAGTAGACCCTCTCGGGGATGCTCGAGCCAAGGTCCAAGAAGAGATAAGCCGTGAGTTTGCGGCAATCATGGCTACTGGTACGTTGCGTGCTAGTGAGGCAGCAGCAATGGCAACTAGGAAAGTAATGCAGAAATATGGCCACTTGAATGTTGCCATGCCACACAGCTAGAAGAAAGAAGGAAAACTTGATTTTTACAGATCCTGCTTTTTATTTTTGGGAATTTGGATCTGGACACCTATTGAAAATGTTAAATTATATATTGCCGATTTTCATCTTCATTCTAAAACTGATTTGAACCGTAATCAATTCAAATTGTTGGATAGCCGTGACGACCTAGTATTATTTGCCAGGGATTTGATTGGATTATCAAAGTCTTTCTGCACTGTATTAAACTATTAACGTTAATCCATTTAATATTTGGAACAAACGAATGGGCATGTACATATCTTTTATCAGTTACAATTACAATAATCTAAATCCTTATCCTTGCGTGGTAAAATGAATGACAGTAGAATAAAAGCAGAGGGCCGAAAATGGGAGAACTCCCATCAAAAGAAAATATTCGCCTTTGCTTTAGGTCCCAACAAATACAATTGCAGATACATTTTTACTTCAAATAGAAGGGCAAATCGTTACCCTTTCGTCCATTTTATAAATAAATTCAAATTTACTTGTAATTTGACCTCATGATTGAAGTGGTATAAAATCATAAAGCTGACAAATTCTATTAAAAACTAGTATATAAACGAAGCATAAGGTAGGAGAAGTATTTTTCTCATCAAGCTGGAAATTAACTTTGGAACAGAGTGATCTTACAGCTATATCCTATGCAATGAATTAACTCAAGAAATTAATATTCCTCGGCAATTTGTAAATTCTGAGTAACTAATTTCAGTTTGCTGGCTGACAATATGAGTATATGAAATAGGGAAGCAAGCAATAAGCAATGTAGGACCGGGCAATTGGTAAAAGGCAATCTTGGATGCCTTTGCCCTTTGCTTCTAAGTTCAACGTGTTCCTTCTTGCTTGTTCCAGAAGGTACAACTACAGGGCAATTAAATCCCATGATTCTGGTTCTTCTATTTGATGTATTCGCCTTACAGCTCGAGAGTAGAGAGTCAAATAAAATTTTCATTCAACGAAGCCTAGCCAAAGTATTACTCAAGGTAGAAATGCTATTTGTCCAATATATTTTAGTATATACCTACTATAGTTAGGCTGTGTCGAATACCACATAAGCTCAAAACAATTACCTAGGAATCCCGTGGTAACTTTACAGCAGAACCAGCAACGGGCTAGTTACTTGCAACTCTTTCTACATGCTCTTCACTAGTTGAACTAGCATTTTCATTTTCTAATTGAAGAGTAGTTTCTTTAGATCTGCCAAAAACATCATAAGGGATGTTGATGCCTGCAAAACCAATCATAACAGCTGCAGCTCCAAGGTAATTCATTAGATGAGGAGCATTGCCTATTAGTGTGTCAACGACTGCGGCCAACGGCACTTGAATAGTGAGACCAGCTGTTGCTACTGTTGTTGTGGTGAGAAGAACAGCTTTTGCCCATAGATAATCGCTCAGCACATTGTCCAACAAACCTATGTATGATGACAGAATAAAATAATCAGGCATACAAATCGTGTCGAAGTAAATCGAAAGTAAATCAAAGCTCATAATGGAGAGACATTGTTCATCTGGTAAGAGAAAGCAATTTTATGACAGTGCTCATTGTATAGAAGGATGACAACATCTAGTTGATGACATTGTTATAATTTCTCCATCATGGGAGAAATTGCTATTCACTCTTTTGTTATAAGTGATAATTGTGAATTGATAATTGATGGACAATCTTGCAGAGGTGGCAAGATATTAGAGTTGGCCTGAAAACTACCAGTAATACCAAAATTTTGCATCATACATGACAATGATATTAAAGGTAGATCCTAATACTACCATTACTTTTTTCTTCTTCATCTGATAAAGCTTAATCCTTAAGGATGAATACTCTGATAGATATATCAAAAGAACTTCTTTTCCATCAAGGAAATGAAACGGAATGTCTCCAATCAAACAAACTGCCTCCTATATCTATACACACAAAAGCTATTGTCTGCAACTATGCAGTTTCCTGTGATGCCATGCAGTCACAAATGCTATTGTAAAGTTCACAACATTAGGGAGAAAAAGTATTCAACTTATTAAGAAATTATTCAACTTATTTCAAAAGACAGACAAAATTTGTTTTCACAACCCCCCTCAGTCATGCATAAATTAGAGGGTGACCATGCTTTTTTACTGGATTTTGCAACACTTAACAGCATGAACAGTTGAAGCCATCATCCACGTATAAGAGAAAAGAGTGCCATAAGGATATCAAAATAGATTCCAAAGAGTCACACTTGTGACTAAATATTTGACTGGGGCAAAGTGTTTCCTGTCGAACCATTTCCAAAAAAGTTCTGCCACTTAGGACAATTTTTCATGCAGAGGCCCCAGGAAACATTAAGTGACAAATGCTTGTTACCATAGAGCTGGTTGTCATTTTAAAGAGTTTGTTTTAAAGGCTTACTAAGACTTGATGCACTTAAGATGGATACCATAGTATTGTAAAAGCCAAATTGCGCATTACATATATCAGGACATTTCGCAATGTAAAAGATAACACAGCCAATGTCATGAATTAAAAATTACACGTTAAGTAGTATCAAAGGGGAAATATAAAAATTCTGTTAGCCATGATGGCCAAAAGTTAAGCTTCTTGCCTACTAGTCCTGAAGCTAAAAAACAGCATTCTCTTTTAAAGGAGTAGTTTAAAAGGGAAAGGTAGTCTGAAGAGGAAAAATAAATTGCAGATTAGAAATTAGAATCGTCATAGCTTCCCCAGCCAGTGATTCCTACTATGTTGGAATTAGGTATCACCAGTCACTTCAATTTCTTAAGACACGAACATCCATAAGTTTGAACTACATTGTAGTTAACAAACATTACACTAGAACACCGCGATTAATGCTGATAAATGAAGTCAAGCACTTTCTTTTTCTAAATCCTAACATTTTAGGTAAATAAATTCAATAATCACATCAATTCAAGAAAAGAGAGCAAAAAGAGTAAAAAAATAGAATCGTATGAATTCAATACGAACCTTTTCCGATAATTAGCCCAAACTGCTTCCAGGATAGTGTGTTCAATGGCTCTAGCTTTGTCATAATGAGTATAAGAGCAAAAGGAAGGAATATAAATAGGTTGAAAAGCCCTAAAAATCCCAGGAATTGTGCCATGCTGGCACTACCACTCTTTTCATCATCATCATCAGGCATTTTTTTCCGAATAAGTGTAATATATACAGCATACAGAGCAGCTGAGAGAAGAGCAAGAATGTCCCCAAGAACAGGGTTTGAAGCAATTACACATAAGTTCTTGGAGTTGCTTGAGTCACCCAAGCTGACTATAATAGTTCCTGCCATGCAAAGAAGTACACTTACAAGCTTTACCCAAGTGAACTTCTCACCCAAGAATGCTAAAGAGACCAAAAATGTGAAAAGGCTAGAGGCACTGCTTAAGATGGTGTTAGACTGCAGGGACCAAAGGAAAAGACTAATCAGACAAACATGATGAAACATGTAGAAACCCTGACCCAAAGCAATCAGTCAACAAAAGGCATTGCACTTACCGTGACAGTAGTATATTTCAGTGAGAGGTTAAAAGTCAGCTGAGCTAGAAACCAAAATGGGCATATTAACAGGCTAACTTTAGCCACTCTAGTGCGTGTCCATCGCCCTTTGGCATCCAATTCCAACTCCGTGTCAGCCACTTCACCAACTTCACCTTCACCAGGCAAAGTCCTACTATGCTCATCAGAACCATTATCCATCTGTGAATCATCCCCTTCCTTGAGACTAATTTCTCCCTCTTCCAGAAGTGAGAATTGACTTGATCCATCCACTTTTGCACCTAAACCACCCTCACCAAGAAGGATAGCTTTCTCTGATTCTCCCAAATCTTGCAAAGAACTGCACTTTTTATTTCTCCAGAACATTATTAAACTTCCATAAGTGTCTTCTAGATAACGGCCGATTTCAACCAATGGTATATAAACAATGAATAATGAATTGCAAATGTATGTTACTAGAAATGGTGAAACACCTGCATCAACAACAGACTGTACCACAAAACTAGCAGCTATCCAGATAGCCGCAACAGCGAATATATATAGCAAACCTGAACCCCATCTCCAAAGTTTACTTGTCATATCTTTTGATGCCATTACCTAGCGGAATTAACGCTCAAAGTCTCAATCTTTCCAGAAAGATTAGAACATAACGCGTCAAACTTCAATACTTTAGAACAAAAGGAACCGTCTCTTTTGAATGGAATTTCAAAATACCAATGTCATAATTCGCATCAGAAAACTTGAAGCTGCCTAAAAAAACCAAAAAAGAAAAGAGAATAAGCAGACATGAAAAGGATTGCAACAGAGAATAAATCCCAAAGTCCACCTCAGACAAGGAATCCGAACTAACGATGATTTTACACAGAACCCATTTGCAAGTTCATCAAATCAAGGTTAGTGATCATTAAAAATTAGCACTATATGAATCGTAATAAAAAGAAAAACAAAAAAGATGAAAATAATTACCATATAAATAAAACAACTGCAGCTGCATTACTATGAGGGCAATAACATACAGAAATATTGCAAATAAAAAGTTTACCTTTCCCGGATTAAATGACTTGAAATTGGATGTATTTGGTACTGTCTAACCGATTTCGGATTTTCGGCCAAAAAAAAACGATTTCGGATTTCCTATTTCGTGGGTTCTGATACTAAAATCTAAATTCTTTCAGGTTTTGGTGCCAAAAGAAAATTCTTTTGTTTGGATAAATTTTTGAGGGATCAGGATGGGAAAGGAGGGGTTTCAAAGGAAAGGAAGGAATGACAGATTTTTGTATTGTTTAAAATATAAAAAGCAAAGAATAGGAGATCACTTAGCATTTTATAAACTAGATACATGACACTTATCTTGAAATAAAAAAGTATTTCAATAAAAAAAAATAATAATAAAAATGTAATTTATAGTAGTTTTCTTTTTTTGACACATTTAAATTGGTAGTTATTTTTTTAAATGATATAAATAAAAAATTAGTTATTATATATATTCTTGGTTTATTTTCAAACTAGATCTATGGCACTCACTTTGTGAGTGTAAAAATAAAAAGGTAGTTTACAGTAGTTTTCTTTTTTAGTACTTTTAAATTGGTAGTTTTCTTTTTTGACACATTTAAATTGGTAGTTTTCTTTTAAGTGATATAAATAAAAATTAATTATTATATATATCTTTGCTGGTTTAGTTTCAAATGGGTAGTTTTTTATCTTTTAAAAACTGAGTTTGTATCCGAGTTAACTCGTGACACAAATTCAGGACTTCACATTATAATTAGTATAGATATAGATGAGTAGTTTTTAATCTTTTAAAAACTGAGTTTGTGTCCGAGTCAACTCGTGACACAAACTCAGGACTTCACATTATAATTAATATAGATAAAAACTTTGTTCATCCTTGTTGGTACTCCAATTTGGAGTACCAAAAAAATATGGACTTGTAAGGATCAAGAAGCACCAAAATTGGTCCTTCAAGATCCATGGATCAAATCTAATTTCCAATCCAAATATGAATTACTAACCAAAAAGACCTCCCGTCCCGTCCCATCTCGTTCCTCACTGGTCCCTCAATCCAAACACACTGTTAGGTTCGGTTTGAAGACGAAAGAGGTTGAGAGAGCTCCTTTTGCGTTCCCGTGAACGGTCAAGACTCACTCAAGGCCTAACCATAAAACTTCATAGCCCAGTTTATTATCTCTTTTGGGCCTATTCATAAACTAGACCTCTAATACACAAGGGCATAATCATAAAACTTCATAGCCTAGTTTATTAAGAGTGTGGTTGGTAGGAAGGAAATGGGAAGGAAAGAAGAGGGGAGGAAAGATAGGGCAAGGAAGGAAAAGAGTTCCTTTGTTTGGTAGGAGAGATTTGGGCTAGGAAAGAATTAAGAGCGAAGTGGGAGGGAAGTGGGAGGCCTAATTTCAACAGATTTAATTCCTCCCAAAGTTGGACGGAAATGGGAGGAAAGAAAAGAGGCCCGTGTTTTTTAAGTGTTTAAAAGACAATTATGTCCTTTATATCCATCTGAAATTACGGCCTCTACCTAGTAAAATCACGATTTCATCATTTTCTGGCTTCTTTTTTTTTCTTTTACTAAGGTTTTCTTCCATTCATTAGATTTTCTTCAGTTTATCGCCACTCACCATGAAATTCAAATAATTCAAACTCAGAATTATTTGAATGAAATCGGTTACTCTTAACAGGTTCGAAAATATATGTAAATTTGTTTGAATTTCGCTGATTATATACTCGAATCTGAAATTTATTTGAATGTTCAACAGGTTTTTGTGTTTGGGTTTTCATCAACGATTCATCCCTTAGATCGATCTCGTCATCTCCAGCTCAATTTATTTGAATTTCGTTCTTTTATTTATGATTTCGTTCTTTTATTCATCCCTTACTTTTCTCTTCTTTCTATTGGGTGTTTGTCTTTTTGGGTCCATGTTGTCTAGTGTTGTTCCAATTATAATTACTTGCAAATCATGGCCTGAAAAAGTCAAGTTCATGAGAGGTTCTGTGTGGTTTTCCATTTTAGCATCTGGGTTGTTTTTTGTCATCATGGCCATATGTTGGTGCCAACTAAACTATGGTCTGGAGAAGTTGGTGAAAGACCAAAGCAATATTCCACATTACTCCTATGTTGTTCCTTATTCTTGGGGAATGATGACTTTTTTTGCTCTGTCTTTAATATACGGCACCAAATTTGAGCCCAGAAAATTATAAGTAGAAAGGCTTTTCTTTTGCCTTTGTATAAATATCATGTTGTTATTAAAGAAAGACCCTGTTTATGTTTGTACTATGATTTGATTTAAAATTATGAGAGTTGAGAACTAAGCTAATGAGGGTGTTTATATTTTCAGATTTACAGACTTTTTAAAGATGAGTAGATCAAAGAAAAGAGAGGAAAATGAACCAAAAAGAGAGCTCTTGAAATGGTCCGAAGAGATGGACACTGTTTTCATTGATGCTATGTCGGAACAAAATGTTAATGGGGGTAAGCTTGATGGGAGTTTCACTTCCACAGCTTATCAAAACATGGTGAAGATATATTTTGAGAAATTAGGGATCCGACTTACTAAAGAAAATTTGAAGAATCGTTTGAAAACTCTCAAATTGAATTTTTATGCTTGTTATGATGTTTTCAGAAAGAAAAGTCGATTTTCTTGGAATCCCATGACCAGAAAATTTGAAGCCGAAATGGAAGTATGGAAAGAACTCATAGAGGTATGTTATTAGTGTTAATTAATTTTTCAATTGGATTACATGTTAATAAGTTTCATTTAACATGTTAAATTTATTTATTGTAGGCTAATCCAGATGAAAGAGATGGATGGGTACTCCTTTCAACCATTATGACAAGTTATTTGATCTTTTTGCACAAGATAAAGCAACCGGTGAAGGTGCCACAAGTGCTAAGGAGAAAATGTTTCAATGGGCAAATGAGGAAGATGGGAATCAGATTGACGATTTTAGTACATTTGCCCCATCCAATTCTTCATGTGAACTGCAGCTAGATGAAGATTCAACAAGTCCCGTGCATGCAACCTCTAAAGTTAATTCTGAAGTTGAAGTTGAAGCCTCGTCTAAAAGTAAGAAAAGGAAAGCTAGTGGCTGTTTGGATAAACAATTTGAAATCATGAATGATGGGATCAACAATGTAGTTGAAGCTATTAGAGAGGGGAATGATATTGCAGCAAAAGGAATTGTCGTTTTGGAGAAAAAAGGACAGCCAACCTATACTGAAGACAAAGTCTATCAAGAGTTGGTGAGGCTTGACATTCCAAAGGGTATATTGCTCGATGCACTGCTGTTTTTGGTGAAAAATGATAAAAACTGCAGAGCCTTTTTTGCGGTGCCAACATCTCTTCATAAAGAATTACTCTACAAAATGATGGGCTGTTCGAATGTGTCTTGAGGTAGTTTTCCCTTTTCTTTTGATTTCTTTCCACATATATACTGTCCACTTATCACTTTAATTTGCTTTAACCATTTTACCCATTTGGTAGTTTTTTTTAGCCCCCAAACTAATAATTATACTAGTAGTTGATATATGCAAAATTAATTATGGAACTTATTCTGATTATATATAGCCTTCCCTTTCTTCATTTGATTTTATGCACTGTTTTTCTCCATGCTTGAGTAGATGATAAATGAATTGGTATCTGTATTGTGTTTTGTGCATATTTAGTTGCTGCAACTTGTTGTAGTTCGTGCTTGCATATGTATTTAATTGGTATATAGGGTTCCCCTGATGTCTATGGAGAGGAATCCAGAGTCGTATAAGGGCTAGAGGATTTAGTTGCTTGTAGGAGTACTATAGGATTGTGACTGTTGAAGCTGATATTGCATTTTACCCATTTGGTATTTTTTGTTTTGAAAGTCATTTTTATGTTGACTGTTAGCTAATTAGAAATCTACTTGATTTATTTTGGTTATATTTTGTAATTGATTTAGATTGGTTATATTTTGTAATTGATTTAGATGACATTTTGTTTATATTTATGCAGATTGCTATAATGATTTTTGGCCAAGTCGACTTTGTTGTATAGAAGGGGCTTTTTCTTATTGTTGATGGGATTTTTGTTGAAGCTATAACAACATTAGGCTAATTGATTCTGTTTTGTTGAATCATGGAACTTTAAATTGAACATTTATTATTCCAGTTTTTAATTAATTTTCAACTTTGTTTCAAGTAGAGCTAGGATTGGATTATAACTCTCTTGAACTTACTCTTTGTACTATGTAAGTAGTTTTACTTTTGGACCAAGGAGATAACGTTTTTATCATTTTTATTTTGCATTTGAAATTGATTAATGAGGTTTTAATTCTATTTAAGATCTTATTGCTCAAAGATTTGAATATATATATTATTTATTGTTTTTATTTACTAAAAAAAAACTGTATTCGGATATCATTTATTTTAAATAAAAAGTTTAGGAAGGTATGAAAAATCTTTTCTTTTTTGATAAAAAAATGAAAAAATTTAATACCATTAATAAATGAAATTTTAAATAAATAGTGGATGAGGGCAAAAGCTAGTGAATTTGTCATAAATATTAATATAAAAGAAAGGGTATAAAATAGTCATTTTGTAAAAATAAAGTTCCTTTCTCTCTCATTTCTCATCCATACCAAACAAGGGAAAGAATTAATTTAGTACTTCCCTCCTAATTTCTTTCCTTCCTACCAAACATGATGGAGGAAATATGACTTCCTTTCTCTTCCTCCCTATTTCCTTTCCCTTGCTATTTCCTTTCCTTCCTATTTCTTTCCTCTCAACCAAACACACTCTTAATCTTTTGTGAGTGACTTCTTTTATGTTTCTGATCAGGTATAGTAGTAGGCTTTTTTGATTTTTTTTTTAAAGAAAATGTAATTCTCATTTATTCAAATGAAATTACATCAATAAAACTCAGAATTACAATAAATTGAGAAGTGTCTTCTTCACGTGTGGATCTGGATCTTGCTTTGAAATTCGAGTCGTCTTATCGATCATTCGAGGTCTGGAACCTTCTTGATAGATCTTTGTCATGCCCATCACCCTTTCGCTTTCACCTTCGTTTTTGTCTAATTCAAGGTTTTTATCAGCGAGAAAAAAAGTGACTGATTTGACAACCTCCTTTGACTGACTTGCAAATCAAAAGCAAAATCATCATATTCGTAAGTCTAATTATTCTCAATCTATTGCAAACTAAGAGAAACAAACTAGACTGACTCAAAAAACTGACTCAACGTACAAAAAACCCAAAGATCTTGGAACTATTAACCCAAACAAATCTAAAGATTTGTGGGACTGGACTTTATTTAAAAAACAAAGAAAAGAGAAGGGAAATGAAAAAGATCAGATCTCTCCTCCCGCTTGACAAATAATGGTCAATGAGGAGGAGCAAGTAAAAGATCAGAAGAAAAACTAGAAATAAAGGGGAGAATGAGAGGCGATTAGGGTTTTTTTTTTTGTTAAGATTAAATTGGTTAATTACTCTTATTATTAATTAATACTATAATAATAACACAACACAACAAAAAAACCAAACTCCAATTTACAGACGTGGGTATCTTTGTGTCTGAAATCTAGCCCCGAGAAATTTGGCCCGAATAAAATGAAGTTCCTTGGCTTCATCCACGATATCCATGCGCTCTTTGGGGGATTCAACAAAAGAATGTGTAAAAGACACAAGGTCAATGAAAGACTCCAAGATCCTGCTTCCTAGAAATAATGGGCCTAATGAACTGATTGTTTGTTTCCAATATCAAACGAACTTAATTTAAAGTGCCTAAGTTTTGAAGGGAAACTGAAAACAAAACAAATACGCAGCGGAAAATAAAATCGGCACCCAACCAGGATTCTTACGAGGATGAGCCAAGTGGTGATAGAAAATACACCTTAGGAAGCGAAATCACAAAACGATTTGCAATTCGAAACCACTACAGCTAAATCCTTCTTACTTCCCGCCTCGAAGGAGTCCACATGATTAATAGGCAATCAAGATTGAAGCTTGAGTCTCTTTGTGTTGTGCTAGCAAAACGTCTGAGAATTTTCTTTTCAGAAACGGTTGACGGCTTAGAATATGTGCTAGCCTTTTTCCCTAGGTAAAATAACACTTATTTATACCTAGGTTAAGATCAATTTGATGAACCATGATTAAACTTTTTAATCATGATAATTGGGCCAATAATTTGGGCTTAATGGACTAATTAGGTCTTTTGGGCATAATCCAACAATCTCCCACTTGCACTAAGACCAATTATCCAATGTCAACCTTTCTGTGCTTCATTACCTAGTCGATCTAAGTGTGCGACCCATTAGGTTCTTATAACATTAGCAGTGACATGATATCTTAATGCCACAAGCAATGAACGGTGTCTAGCAACACATCATTGCTACATAAGTTACAAGAATATCGTGATTCGATATAACCTTATCTACGATCAACGTACCGTGTTGCTTAATCCCTTTGTCCTTGATACCTTGATTGAACACAGGTCATGGACTATGTCATACTTGTATAGTTCAATCTTTATGTTTCTTGATTCCTAAATTTATTAGTTTAAACAAATGCAATTGATATCTCATATCAATTCATTTGAGCATGACCATGCATTTCTAATCCCGCTCAATCAATGGGCCCAAGATATCACTCCTGTTATATAGGAGGGACAAATTTTATCTTGATCATGCACATTCCTCTGCATGATTTGTAGCACACCCAATTATAGCCTTTATAGTTGATCGAGTCAAAAACAACCCTATTTTTATAGCTATTTTTCTATGATTTTTACCATTTTTATGTGTATTTTTACCCTATTTTACAAATATTTGTGTTTTTAGGTCTTGAAGACAAGAAAAGTGAAAACTTGTTGTTTTTCAGTCTTTTTGGAGCTATTTTGATGACTTTTTACTCAAATATGGACTTAGCAATTTGGAGTGAAGATTTGAAGATTCGAAGTTCGTGTTTGAAGATTTATTGGAGATAATTTGAAGATTTGAAGACTATTGAAGAATTATTTCAAGAAACAAGAAGTGATATTTGGAGCTTAATTACAAAGGATTAAAGACAAGCCCTGAAGAAGCCCAGAAGCTATGGAATTTTGGATATTTTATATGGGATAATACTCAGCTCATATAAGCCCACAATTGGAGTTAAAATCCCAATTGGTGTCGCATAAACCCTCCAAGATATCCAAATCCCGTAATTTCCCGCAACTAGTCCTATATAGATTAGGTCTCAGTGCAGTCTCAGTAAAAAGGACATAACTTTCTCCTCAGATGTCTGTTTTAGGCTCATGGGTAGCTGTTTGAAAGCTAATTCCGGGATCTACAACTTTCTTTTGAAGTCCAAAGCCCAGTTTTGCCATCTTCAAGCCCGAAATTGCTGTTGAAATTTCTGCACGAATCCAGAATTTTCTAGAGTCCTAGTTTCACAAGGATTTTGACTCTAGGAAGACTTTTAAGCCAACTTGGAGTCTAAGTTAGCCTCTAAACCGTCCTAGACCCTTTCCTAAGTATATGAGGAGTCTAATTAGTCCATTATAAATAGCCATCTCCTGTAACACAAATCACATACTTCACATACCATCAAAAAATTTCTCTTCATCTATTTTTCTTTTCTTCTAGTTTTTGGCCTAGGTGTGTCGACACCCTCTCTTTGCATAGAGAGGTGCGGCATCCCTAGGGTTTCAAGGGGGAGGATTCCGCCTCTTTCAAGTCTTGTAAGTTTTTCTTATGCCTCTCATGGATTTTTCTAAATCCATGAGTAGCTAAATTCTTAATACTTCTTATCCTTTGGTGAATTCAATCAATTGATTATGGTGAGATTTGTTTATAATTTGATATTTGTTTTTTATAGATAGTAAATAAGTCTCTGTTTTATTCCATGATCTTGATAGTTATTAATTTGGATGGCCACTGAAGAGGTAATTGGATAGATCTATAGCTAGATCAAACTTAGTTCTAACCCTTCAGGTTTGATTATTGGTAGCAAATTGGGGATGTTTAACCGCAACCCAATGGGACGAGTTTATCGGTAGGTGAGAAATTGCTTATCGTATGGTTCATTAGGCATGCGTGAAAAATAATTATTCTTAATGCTTTGTTCTTAAGTGATCTTTAAGCCCTAAAAAAGTAATTGATCGCTGAAGGAATAAAAGGGTAAAATAAGTCTTAATCGAGATTTTACTAATATACATGTTAGAGTCTCTCTAGGCCAGTTGTCATCAAGGATAAAATATTGAATTCATCTTTTAAATCAAGGATCCATAGTTAAATTGATTGATTCATACCATTGGAGAAGAAGTATGCCTTTTAATTATTGTTTTCTTTATAATTTGCTATAGATTTAGATTTAACTTACTTTGTTTTGTTTTCAGTTTAATTATTTTCTTTTTAATTGATAATTTTAATCCCCTGTTTTCTTTTTAAAAGTAATTTTTGGAAAAACTTTATTCTTTGGATAAGATTACTACCCTTTTCTGTGGGATTCGACCCCTATTTGCCCTATCTATTTAGTTAGTTTTTTTTATGGGGATTATTTTATGGTCATTGACGACACGATCATAATTTTGGCGCCATTGCCGGGGAAGGGAAGTAAGAATAGATCCAATGATTAATCTGCTCTAAAAATTTTCTTTTTTGCGTTTTTCTAAAAAAAAAAAGTTTGCGTTAAATTTTTTTTTATGGTTTGCGTTAATTTAAAAAAAATTTATTTTCCATTTCTGCTTTTTAATTTTTCTTTAAGAACTATTATTGCTAATTTTTCTTTTTAGTTTTGTTTTTGATTTTTCTAGGAAGTTGCATGCCAAAGACAAGAAGTAGTGGTATTGAAGATTTAGAATTCAATCCTGAGTTAGAAAGAACACTATTTCAATTAAGGAAGGAGACACAAAGCCGGCAACAAGAAGAAGAGTCATCCAATTCAAGTTCTCAATCCAGTTCTCCTAGATCTGCTGCTTCAAGACCATCATCAGAAGACATGGCCAACGCCAATGCACCCAAAACTCTAAGAGAGTTAGCTGCATCAAACGTCACTGCCCAACGCTTAGCAATTAGTTACCCAGATACAACTAGAAACTTTGATATAAAATCTAGATTTATTCAGATTTTACCCAAATTTCATGGTTTGCCTGGAGAAGATCCTCACCGACATCTTACTGATTTCCAGATCATCTGTGCATCTACTAGTATTTAAGGTATCCCTGAAGATCAATTCATGGAACTTTTCCGTTCACTCTTGTGGATCGTGCAAAAGATTAGTTGTATCTATTACCCATTGGTTCAATCACATCTTGGACGAGTCTTAAGAAATTTTTCTTGGAAAAGTACTTTCCTGCTCATAAAGTATCAAGCATAAGAAAGGAGATTTACGCAATTAAGCAACGCCATGGAGAAACAATGCATGAATATTGGGAATGTTTCAAGACACTTTGTGCGAGCTGCCCCAATCATCAAATCATTGAACAGTTGCTGATCCAGTACTTCTACGAAGGATTACTGCCGTTTGACAGATCTTCCATAGATTCTGCTAGTGGAGGAGCTTTCATAGACAAAACTCCCACCGAATCTTGGACTTTAGTGGAAAACATGGCTGCAAACACTCAACAATTTGGATATCGAGAAGACTACTTAAGAGAAGGCAATACAAGAAGAATCAATGAAGTTTCTACCTATTCCACCTCATTGGAGCAACAACTTCAAGAAACGAATCAGCAAATCGATATGCTCACTGATTTGTTCCAATAAAGTTGTCACGCCCCGACCCGAAAGTCGAGCACGGACAACTGCCATGTCACCTCGAAACACGTGCCGGCCGGTCACGCACCCCGAAGCAACATGAAGCGTCAATAACAGATTAAAAACAATAAAAACGAGAGCATAGAATAAATTTGAAATACCCGAGTTTATAAATCAGAGTAAAAGCGGAATCGTCAAAAACCAAGATAATAAAAGTATTTTAAATCGAAAACCAAATCAAATCCAAATAGTGAGTTAGTAAATAAGAAACATGATACAAGGAATGACAATAAACAGAGACAATGCCAGTGGGACCCGTCATGTAGTGAGAAGTACCTCTAAGAGCAGTGAATACATCCTATGCCACCGACTCGACCGCCAGAGGAAACGCAGAGTCCTAACTACCCTGAAAACACAACAAGAATTTGAAGGGGTGAGTACACGAATGTACCCAGTGAGTGAGCCACCCTCAAAAGAGGACCAGAAGAGGGTGGGGTGCACTCACAACCAAAACACTTTATAAAACAATTCTAATAAAACAATCGGTGATAACAAAACCATGTATTTAAATCCAATTCTCGTTCTAAAACCAGGGGCTGCCATCAAAACATATCCGAAGTGACCTTGGCCCGAGTCAACCTCTGGAACCGTCAAGGGCATTTTTATTATCATATGTCATAAAATCTCCTGCCCGTCCCCCTGACGTTGGCTTGAGTCCGGCATTGCGTGGTGGCCGCAACACACCCAGTTTGGCTCTCCCATGCACACGCCAACGGTTAGCTTACGTGTCGGGTCTGGAGCCCACGGCCATGTGGATCCATCACAATCATGGTCCGCCAAACAACAATCTACAAGCTAGTACTCCACCAAAATCAGCCATACGTACTCTCTGGGCTGCGTCCAGCCCTCGAGTCCCCGTATGCTTACAACCATTTCAAAACCATTTTCAATGGTAGCTAATGCACCCAAAACATTTTAATAAAAATCATTTATAAAAACAATTTATTAAAAACAGTAATAAAAATAAGTCCCTCAACGGGTTCTCCGTTGAGGACAGCCATGCGAATTTTTCAAGTGTGCCTAAGGTTTGTGGTATTTGTTCTCAAGGACACTATACTGATAAGTGCCCTACTTTGGAAGATAACAAGCAAGAAGTCAATGCTGTGGGAATGCAAGGAGCTTATCAAAGGAAGCCTGAACCTTATTGGAGACCTGAGCAACCAAGTCAACAATATGGAACCAAGGTAACTTTCAAGGAAGGTCAATGAATTTTCAAAGGTCTAATTTTCAATCTTCACAAGCTGTTTCCATCGAGATGCAACAAATCAAAGAAGCTATGGAGATGATGAGGAAACAAATTAGTCAACTGGCTAGTGATATGAGTGATCTCAAGACACAAGGTCAACAAAGGATTCCATCGCAACCAAAGGTACCTCCTAGAGAGAATTTAAATGCAATTACTTTAAGGAGTGGAAAAGAGTTGGAAGGACCCTATCCAACCCATGCCGCACAAGACAAAGGAGAGTCAAGCTACACCAAAGAAGAAGAATTGCAAGTGTTTGACAAAGAAATCAAGATTGAAGATAAACTCAATGGAAAGAGTGTTGGAGGTTCCAGTAAAGAGAAAGCGGCAGTCAAGACCAACGATCCCAATTTAAGTCCTTTTCCAACAAGATTGAAGAAGTCAAAGAAAGAAGATGATGATCAAGATATTTTGGAGATACTTCGAAAAGTTGAGGTCAACATCCCACTTCTTGATGCCATTCAACAAATTCCAAATTATGCAAAGTTACTCAAGGAACTTTGTACCAACAAGAAAAGTTTACAAGGTAAGGTAAGTGCTGGAGCTAATGTCTCTGTTGTGCTTCAAAAGAGTTTACCTCCTAAGTGCAAGGATCCAGGTACGTTTTCTATTACTTGTTCTATTGGAAGAAGTATTATAGAGAATGCTATGCTTGATCTAGGTGCTTCTTTAAGTGTGATGCCTTATTCTTTTTACAAAGCTTTGAATCTTGGTCCTTTGAAAAATAGTGATGTTATTCTGCAATTAGCTGATGGATCTTTGGTTCATCCCAAAGGTGTTTTAGAAAATATCTTAATTAAAGTTGAGCATTTGATTTTTCCTATTGACGCATTTGTTATGGATATGGAATATTCGAAAGATCAATGTCCTCTTTTATTAGGAAGACCTTTCCTAAGAACTTCTCACACTAAGATTGATGTATTCAATGGTTCTTTGACCATGGAATTCGATGGTGAAGTCATCCACCATAGAATTTCATCTCAATTGCCTTTGAAATCTAACAAGTTTGTTTGTGTTGTAAACTCTAAGTGGGTTAAGAAAGGAGCCATTGAAGATTCTTCATCAACATCGCCTGCCCAGATTTCCAAAGGACGACAAAGGATTGTTGCTTTTCAACAACAAAAATATGAAAATTTCTACCAAGCTTGAGATAGATTTAAGATGCTTTGCGCTGATTGCCCTCACCATGGCATATCACAACAAATTTTGATTACATGCTTCTATGAAGGATTAGGAGTAGATGATCAAATTCTTGTTGATAGCATCGATAATATTCCCTTGTTTGATAGAACTCCTGATGCCGCATATGAAGCATTGGAAGTTTTGTCTAAAATAATTGAACCCCCCAGCTTTAGAGAGAAGAAAGATCGAGAGAAAGAAGTCAAGGAAGAGCTAAATGTCAACAACCATCAAGGAATTCCACCGATAAGCCATCAAGAAGATGCCAAAGAAGACCTTTCATCTATAGTTCTTATAGATAGAACTAAAGTTGGAAGTATTCATCAACGCAAGAAAGAAACTTTTCCTCAATACTGGAGAAGATTCAAGAAGCTTTGTGCTAATCACCCTCAACATGGCTATGACAAAGGGAGATTGGTTCGATACTTCTACCAAGGATTGAGAGACTTTGATCAGAAAATTGTTAGTAGTCTTGCATCAACTCCACTATTGGAAAATTCACCAGAGATTCTGTTTTTGGTCTTGGAAACTTTTGCTAAAACACTAAGTTCCCTAATTCCAAATACTACATCACTCAAGAAGAAGCAAGCCAAAGTACCGGAGGAAGCTGTTCAGGGCCAATATGATCGAGCCAATAGAGCAAGTGTGACCGGCCATAACCTGGACCAGACCGTGCCGCACCAGCAAGCATGCCAGGCTTCAGCCCGGCCATCCACGTCGCATGGCCGGTCAATACCAGCCAATGCGGCGCCACATACCCGGACCTGCCGTGCCACCCATGCCTCATGCCCGACCATATCCTGCCCATGCCGCAACATCCCCCGCGCCTAGCCCGACCTTGTCCGCTCCATCCGTGCACCCAACCGAACCACAACCGGCGAAGTCTGCTTTCAACCGAGCCACCACCGAGCCATCCCAGGCCACAGTCGGGCCACATCAAGTTTTGACCAATTTAGGACCGGCCATCACCGTGCCACTACCGGCCAAATGCATTTCAAGCCAAGCCACATTCGTGCCACCTCCAGATCGTAATGCTTTATGTTCTTTGATATTTTCAAGTCTTGATAAAATTCAACTTGAAATTATCAAAATCATTGATGAGAATAAATTCATTGAGGACCTGTTGAAGGAATACATCCAAAATTCATTCACCCTTGAAGAATAATTTTCTTTAAGGCAGTCTAGCCAAAGACCTTAAAGAAAGGCGCTTATTAGGAGGCAACCCAATATTTTTACTAACCCTTAATTTTAGTTTCTTTTATTTTCTTTTTCTTTTTAGGATTTCACACAAGAAGAGCAAGAGGAGCTTAGTTTTCAACAACAACAAAGAAGGATTCGAATGGAGCTTACAATTGAAAGCTTCTCTATTTTCCAGCATAAGCCTAAGCTTTCTTAAACCCTATCTCCATTTAATTTTTCCTGTTTTGCTTTGATTGCCTATTTCTTCTATTGTTTGCCTCTTTATGAATGCATATGTGTGATAAGTGCATAAATTTGAGCATATCTTTTTAGCCATCACTTAAGAGAGATATAATTCCACATTGAGGACAATGTGTCTTTTAAGTGTGGGGGAGAGAGTCTTCATGCATAGGAATTGCATAGAAATTGCATAAAATTTTTCAAAAATTTTGACAAATTTTGATTTTTCATGCATATATTGAGTAATTGATTTAATTATGATTGATGATTGCTTAGAATTTTTAATAATGTTTGATTCATTGATTGATTTATAGCATGATAACTTATTTCTTAGAATTAGGTATAATTAGAGTTTTGTGCTAAGAATTTATTGTTTATTACTTCTATGATTGCCTATTTCTAGAACTTGTGTTTAATTTTTATTGAAATTACACTTATGAAAGTATGTTATGGATATGTCAAGAATAAGTGTGGGGGACTATCTATATAAAAGGGTAGTTAAAAATCTATTTCATAAAAAGAAGTGTTTTCATGCAAGAGGAGAAGAGATATTTTTTGTAAAAAAAAAAAAATATCCGTTGTCGTCACTCTTTTCTTTAACAAAAGGAGTTAGTAACCCTTGGAAAGAGGATAAGAGGCATGGATCAACAGAAATATTGTCCCTCTTTTGAAAATAGAAGGAGTCCTTCTAGAGTGCTAGTAGCCTCATAATAAAGGGCGTTAGTAACCCCTAATTATGAACACTTCGAGGTTAGTAACCTCACTTTTCTAAAATCAATTACCCTTTGAAAATCATTATAACCCATGCGAAATTCTTGATCTATGTTCGTGATATGCAATCCTTTGAGTAATGGAAACAAAGATGAAGGAATAAGCTTATAGGAAGAAGTAGTTATGGGATGTAATGAATGATAAGTGATTAGAGCTACTTTGATTATGGTTACTTAAGAATAAAGATGCTTGCTATTTCTTGATCTTTTGAATTGGATGCTCTTAATATTCTTTGTTATTATGATTTCATGATTGAATTGATCCTTGATATGTGTATGCATTCAAAGTTTTTCAAAAGATTTGAACATAGATTTAATTGTCATGCATAAATTTAGGATAAGTTAATCTCTATTTTTGTTTTCATAGTTTTTCTACACTAGTTTGCTAGGGACTAGCAAAGGTTTAGTGTGGGGGAAAATATGATCGAGCAAAAAACAACCCTATTTTTATAGCTATTTTTCTATGATTTTTACCATTTTTATGTGTATTTTTACCCTATTTTACAAGTATTTGTGTTTTTAGGTCTTGAAGACAACAAAAGTGAAAACTTGTTGTTTTTCACTCTTTTTGGAGCTATTTTGATGATTTTTTACTCAAATATGGACTTAGCAATTTGGAGTGAAGATTTGGAGATTCGAAGTTCGTGTTTGAAGATTTATCGAAGATAATTTGAAGATTTGAAGACTATTGAAGAATTATTTCAAGAAGCAAGAATTGATATTTGGAGCTTAATTACAAAGGATTGAAGACAAGCCCTGAAGAAGCCCGGAAGCTATGGAATTTTCGATATTTTATATGGGATAATACTCAGCTCATATAAGCCCACAATTGGAGTTAAAATCCCAATTGGTGCCACATAAACCCTCCAAGATGTCCAAATCCCGTAATTTCCCGCAACTAGTCCTATATGGATTAGGTTTCAGTGCAGTCTCGATAAAAAGACCATAACTTTCTGTTTAGATGTCCGTTTTAAACCCTTGAGTAGCCGTTGGAAAGCTAATTCCGAGATCTACAACTTTCTTTTGAAGTCTAAAGCCCAGTTCTGCCATCTTCAAGCCCGAAATTGATGTCAAAGTTTCTGCACGAATCCAGAATTTTCTAGAGTCCTAGTTTCATAATGATTTTGACTCTAGGAAGACTTTTAAGCCAACTTGGAGTCTAAGTTAGCCTCTAAACCGTCCTAAACCCTTTCCTAAGTCTATGTGGAGTCTAATTAGTCCACTATAAATAGCCACCTCCTGTAACACAAATCACATACTTCACATACCATCAAAAAATTTCTCTTCATCTATTTTTCTTTTCTTCTAGTTTTTAGCCTTGGTGTGTCGACACCCTCTCTTTGCATAGTGAGGTGCGACATCCCTAGGGTTTCAAGGGGGAGGATTCCTCTTCTTTCAAGTCTTGTAATTTGATGGCCACTGAAGAGGTAATTGGATAGATCTGTAGCTAGATCAAACTTAGTTCTAACCCTTCAGGTTTGATTATTGGTAGCAAATTGGTGATGTTTAACCGCGACCCAATGGGACGAGTTTATCGGTTGGTGAGAAATTGCTTATCGTATGGTTCATTAGGCATGTGTGAAAAATAATTATTCTTAATGCTTTGTTCTTAAGTGATCTTTAAGTCCTAAAAAAGTAATTAATCACTGAAGGAATAAAAGGGTAAAATAAGTCTTAATCGAGATTTTACTAATATACATGTTAGAGTCTCTCTAGGCCAGTTGTCATCAAGGATAAAATATTGAATTCATCTTTTAAATCAAGGATCCATAGTTAAATCGATTGATTCATACCATTGGAGAAGAAGTATGCCTTTTAATTATTGTTTTCTTTATAATTTGCTATAGATTTAGATTTAATTTACTTTGCTTTGTTTTTAGTTTAATTGTTTTCTTTTTAATTGATATTTTTAATCCCCTGTTTTCTTTTTAAAAGTAATGTGAGCATGATAAATGTTTATAAAACATAATCAATTATTAGGTTTCAAGTAATATTCCAATGATACTAAAACCAATCACTAATGTATCTAATACCAAGTGAGCTAATATGACGATCATGCTTCTTCTACGTCAGAAGCTTCGTCAATGGACGGTTTGGAAGTTTGCATCTGTGTAACATCTCACAGTGAGCTCTTCCGCACCTCCATATATCAAGAATGTATCCTTAGTTCTTCTCAAGTACTTAAGGATATTCTTGACAGCAATCCAATGACCTTCACCTGAATTAGGTTGGTACATGGTCGTCATGCACAAGACATACGAAATATCAGGGCGAGTACATATCATGGCATACATGATATATCCAATAGCTGATGCATATTGAATCTGGCTCATGCGCTCTCTCTCCTTTTGTATCACAGGACATTGATCTTTTGTGAGAGTAATGCCATGTGTCATAGGTGTGAACCCTTTCTTAGAGTCGTGCATGCTAAACCGTTGTGGGAGCCTTTTTGTGGGATCCATAGGCCTGGCTTGACTCGGTAGTGGATCCTAGCCCGCCCCAACTTCCCCAGAAGAAGAAGTGGGCTTACAAAAATGGTGACAAAAAGGATGACAGAATCCTGCCGTAAAATGGAGTGAGATCTGTGGCGAGAAAGTCCTGCCGTAAAAGAAGTGATACTTCCGGTAGGAAAAGTAACTTTGCTCGTGGAGGAACTGAGGAGGATGAAAAGATGGGAAAATAACTCTATAATGAATTTCCCAGAAATCCTGTTGTAGCCGAGTGAGACTTCTTGCAGCGGATTGCCTAATGATAAAATAGATGGGAAATAACACGTTTCTTGCGGTAATTTCTGGGAATATAAATTCCTTCTCAATGTCGACAAGAGGAATAGAAAAGGGTGAAAAATATGGAAAAGTAGCTTTGTAAACAAAATACCCACTATAAAAAGAACCAAAGACTTTTATTACTTTCTCAAATTTGTGGGTAACAACATGGGAGGTGAGCTTGGAAGAAAAGGAGAGAATTCTAGTGTGAGAAAGGAGAAATCTAAACTATACAGAGCTTTTTGAAGATGAAAATGGACAACCCAAAACGATAACGATTTGGGGAGATTTAGCTTTGGGTTGATCAGATCTATTGTGATTGAGTGTAGATCTTATGCTTGACTTCTTGTTGTAGAGTTTCTCTTTCTTGTTTTTGTGTTGTTGTAAAAGATGAAGAAAATGGGTCTTCTTCTTCTTTGTGTTTTTGGAGAAAGAAAAGTGGAAGGGAAAGCCAAGATGGAGTTCCAACAGAGAGATGAGTGTGAGGGTCCTCTGTGTTGTGTTGTTTCTTTTTTTGTTCCCTTCATCAACTGGAGAACGCCATTTCATAGCCATCTCATTGACTGGTTTATGTTTTTACCCACCGGTCCTTCCGTGATTCCTGTTGCCGCGTGATTCCTGCAGCCGCGCGATTCCTGCTGCCGGAATCAACCTAGTGGAGTCAGCATCTTTGGCCATGACAGAGAATATTTTCCTCTTTGAGAATGTGAACAATGACTTTTTCCAGTCTTTTGAATTTGTCTCTCTTTAATGATCAAGAGTCGCTTTCTCTTGGCATGAGATGTTGGGATTCCCTTTCAAAGTCAATTTGCTCTGTTTTGATTTTACTTTATGTTGCCGGATTGCCCTTTTGGGTGTTAGGAACAGCTTCCAAGCATGGTTGTTCCTGCCGAAAATGGCATTTGACCAGATTCCTCTCCCATATGCCGCCAAGCCACGCTTCCAGTTGTTTTCCCGCCGTGGGCTTGGTCCACGTTTGTGTGTTGTGTTCTGCCATAGAGACTTGTTAGTATTGATTCTTACTTCAAGGCAATGGAATAAAGGGAAATGCAACTAAGTGAAATACTTCCCTGGTGACTTCTTCTTGTCGTAATGTGTCATGTTGTGAATAAGTTGACGTAGTGGTAGGGTGATGCGCCCAAGGCTTATCATGGAAGGAATTATGCGCCAAGGACTTATTATGGACTTGAAGACAAGCATGGAGAGCATGGAAAGGAAGTGCAAGGGCTGCAAGGAAGCATGGACATGTATGAAGATCATAGAGATATCGTTGAGCATGTTCCAAGCACCAAAAAGATGCTATTCGATCCATTGAAGATGCCTAATAGTCCGATGACAAGAGGAAGAGCTAAGAGATTCAAGGATGCACTCATGGGCCTTGTTCGAACTCATTAAAGACCATTGAAGTTCAATTGAAGAGATTTGGTGATGATTTGGGCAAGAAATTACAAATCAATTACAAGTTCATCACATTGCTTGCTATTGATTCTAGATGGCCGGATTGACATCATGGCATGAGCCCATTATCATTAGTTATCTTTGGTTGGGCTTAATTCTATCTTAGATTAGCTTATTTTTAAGTTTGGACCTTATTTGGATTGGGCCTTGGTTGACTAAGTCCAATCTTTGTTTAATTATGTCTTTATTTCCTTTTCCTAGTTGGGCAAGGACTAGTTTTTCCCTATCCCTTATATTTGGACGAAAATTAGGATTTATTTTAGGATATTGGTTGACCCTATCACTATATAAGGCTACCAATATCTCTTGTAAACATAAGAGGAGTTGATTAATAAAATTGAGGTTTATTCACCCAAATTGATTATCTTAGCTTCATTGTTCTAGTTTGAGCAAACTTAGGGTTCTTCAATCTTGTAGAGTCCTAGCAAACAATTAGGTTGTGATTGCTTAATTGTTTGTGAATCTTGTGATCTTAGGTGTTCAATTGCAGGTTGACTTGGGGGTCTAAGGCCGACGAACGAAGGAAGATTTATCAAGTGAAGATTGTCGACATACTCATCTAGAAGTTTGGTTATTCAAGTTGATCTTAGGCGGGTCTCTAAGGTAGATTTGGTCCGATATACAACTAGATTCGTATCAGTACTCGTATATCCACGCCTGCAATAAGGTAAGGCAAGCAGCAATACCCTAACAATCTCCTTTAGTAGCCACCCTAAGCTGACGATAGATATAAACTAATGTTGCAGATCCCCATGAATACTCATGACGCATCCTCCAACCCATCGCCCACATCCATGCTATAGCCACAATCTCGTCAAGCTGGTCCTTTGAGCACAACTCGATGATTCGAATCAGCCAATCGATAGCGCCACTCTGCCAGTACACCTCAGATCCTCCTCAGTCAACCCCAGAATCTCTATGCACGAACTC